>CM075011.1:15797681-15809266 GCA_037576675.1 Pangasius sanitwongsei | reverse complement strand
AATCCATTTATTTCTGTAAAGCTGCTTTGTGACAATGTCCACTGTTAAAAGCGCTATACAAATAAAATTGAATTGAAATTGAATTGAATTTATGTTGCAGCCTTATGCCAAAAAATTTTTTTCCACATCAATCTACACTCCATACCCCATAATGACAAAGCAAAAACCAGATTTGTGGTAACTTTGCAAATTTATTAAAATGAATAAACTGAAATATCACACTGACATAAGTATTCAGACCCTTTACTATGATACTTGAAATTTAGCTCAGGTGCATCCCATTTCTCTGGATCATCTTTGAGATGTTTCTACACTTTGACAAATTCAATTGATTGGACATGCTTTGGAAAGGCACACACCTGTCTATATAAGGTCTAACAGCTGAAATGCATATCAGAGCAAAAACCAAGCCATGAGGTCAAAGGAACTGCCTGCCGAGCTCAGAGACAGGATTATGTCAAGGTACAGATCTGGGGAAGACCACAAAAAAGTTTCTGGTGCAATGAAAGTTCCCAAGAGCACAGTGTCCTCCAGAATTCTTAAATGGAAGAAGTTTGTTACAACCAGGACTCTTCATAGAGCTGTCTGCCTGGCCAAACTGAGCAAATGGGGGAGAAGGCTCTTGGTAAGAGAGGTGACCAAGGGTTGAGCTCCAGAGATCATGTTTGGAGATAGAAGAAACTTGCAGAAGGTCAACCATCACTGCAACACTCCACTAATCTGAGCCTTATGATAGAGTGGCCAGACGATAGCCTCTCCTCAGTGCAAGACACAAGCACTCTATATCCCACCCCTTGACAGGTGCAACTGCAATGAGCTAATCATTGTTATTCATTTCACCTGTCAGTGGTTTTAATGTTATGGCTGATTGGTGTATGCCTTCTAATATTAACCCCAACCATAACAGTGGTTTCCTGATTATTATTACTTCTTTCAGTCTTTAGGTTTTAAATCTTCTAATCACTCTCAACTTGTGTACAAACTTTTTTTTTAACCAGAAGGTGCACTCCATTTATCTGGATCTACTTTGTTTGCCCTCGTCCAGACTCTGATTAATGGGTATTGGAGCTTTCACTACTGTACACAAACAACTCATTACGTCTCAGCATCTACGTGACTGCATCTTCTTGTCCATCTTCAAGTCACAGTTCAAGACACAGCTCCAGTTAGCTTAAATATGTAGCTAGACCTGTGTCGTATGTATTACTTGCACAAATCTGTACCATACTTATTATTTGACTTTGTTCATACAATTATTTATTATTTTATCTTTCCTTATTTAGAATGCTTTACCTTGCCTCTGTTGTTTTTTTTCTGTCCTTTAAATAAGACACTTTAAATTAAACTGTCACTGCATATGCCCACAAACACCCACTCACATACTTACTTACACTCACCTAAAAACACAGACACACATACACCCCGACACACACACACGGAATGTGGCTGATATTCTTCTTGTTGCTGTGTTGCCTATTTGGAATTTCAATTCTATTTTGGTTTGGCTACTATTTCTATGACAACAAGGCTCAGGAACTTCCTAATCACAGATCTAATCTGGGGCATTCATGTTGAAATCACAGGTTGGTGTATTTCTAGAGGTAATGCTTCACATGTAGACATTTAGCAAAAATAAAGGTAAGATTTTGTACACTTCCAGCTAGTTTAAAACATCCACTATAAATCATATTGCATATTGGTGTTGAAGCCACACAGTGCTTTATGTTTAAAATGAGCTTTACTCTGGCTGCCTACTATAAGGCCAATGCACTATTAATTAATCAAAAGTCTTCAGCCTGATTTATTCTTTGGATGGGGCACTGTGAATTGGCTGGTAGAGCTCCAACTCTGACACTCTCTCTTCAAACACATTTATCATTGTGCAGTGTTAGCCATAGCAAATCCATTTAACTGTATTTCTCACACTGAGGTGGAAGCATTTTTAAAGTGAACAGTTTCTAAACAGTGGAGATAAAAACTATGTATCTGAACTGATCTCTAAACATAAATAAAATATTTTATGTTTATCTCTGTTCGGAGTTGCGTTTCTCCTTCAACTCAGCAAAGTTGAGCTGTCTCTTACAAAGTCAGTGATTAAATTAAGTTGTCTATTCAAGGTTAAATCATTATGTAAGAAGAGTAGAGTCATACAAGCATACATCAATTGTAGTCATCCTCTGAGCAAAATTCAAAAGCCTTGAATCATGCCTTCAAATAAATTCTTAGGCCATGTTGCAAAAGAAGACAACATTCTCATCTCCACTGTTCCACTGTTTTATTTGACAATAAACATATCAATAAACTGCGCTTTCACATATCCCACCTTGCTGTTTAGTGTCCCCCATCTGATAAACAGCTAAGATCCTCTGGTCTGAAAGTAACTAAATGATCAGCAGTCAGTGATTTCCCAAGTTTCTTTTAGACGGCTCTCAGAAACATTTCAGACGATGCATAAGTGTTTGAAGCACTGTGCATAGAGGTCTAGGACAACTAGTGAACATTCAGTTCTTTTTTCTGGTTTAAACACAGTTTATACACAGTGATCTTGTATAAACCACTGCACTACACCTAGTGGGTACAAAATGCTAAATATGCTAATTAGAGAAGTCTTCAAAGGTCACTCATAAAGAAACAACACTGAGAAATAAGTTACTTCAGTGGCTGGGGTACAGTAGATACCCGACATAAGCATAACCCTAATTTGGCTTGGTACTGGAGTTTACTTGATGTCATCTACTTTCAATAAACTCATAAACGTCTGCAGTCATTGGTAAACTACAAGAAATCATAAAAAGCTAGACATGAAAATAAGTGAAATGGGGCTTTTAAAGCCTCCATTCACCTAGGAATATTATTAGCTTTTCTGTCTCTAACCTTTGAACCTAAAGGCAGGAGGACGGGTAATGATTGATCACTAAAATGATCACGCATCAGCTTTGAAGATATTGACCATCACAGTCATTTCCTAAAGTGATATGCCACTAATTCATTACCAGTTCCTGCTGGCTTACCTGCCTACTGTTTCCTCTGGCCTTCACTGCTTCTAGTTAATGAGGGGTGACAGAGCAATGGGGCGCAGAGGCTGAATGCGTTCATTACGAGGGTGATGACAGGTGCAAGGAGGATACGAGAGCGAGGGATGGTGGGAGCGCGCTCTCTCTCGCTCTCCAGACACACTGGGCCACAGGTGTTAAGCATGGCAGGTTGAATCACTTCCCTGATCACAGGGAAACAGCTGGTATTTCTACCTGTCCACTAGCCTAACTAGATTATGACCCCCTTCACTCTACACATCCAAAATCTTGCTGCAGTCTTTGAAAAGATATTTTCTTTCTGTCCTTTGGTGTGTAGTATAGCTGAATGCAGATAAATGTAATACCGTTTGCCTGTTTTTAGGATTAATATTTACCGTGGGACATAATTAGCAAGGGGCAAGTCTGTGCCTAAATGTGAGCCAATTTTTCTTGCGTGATATCAGCTCAAACACGGAGCAGTATTAAGTCTAAAGCCACTGTCTGACAGTTTGATGTAACCATAATATGTCATGCTGAAATGGTTTGGGCTGTAAATACCTCCCAAAATTTTTTTTAATGAAATGCTATTTAATACATTAATATAAATAAAACAGTCTACATCCTGTGCACATATTAAAATTTAATGACCTCATTTACATATCCTCATGATCTGAAAGAAAATGTAAAATAATAGGATGTGCTAGATCAAGTGCTATTTTATAAGATTTAGAATAATTATGCCATATTGTTAAATTAAACCAAAATTGCAGTGTATTAATATGATAAGTACAATTACAATTGCAGCTTTAACAGCTCTTCTGGGAAGGTTTTCTACAAGACTTTTGAGTGTGACTGTGGGAATTTGTGCCCATTCAGTCAAAAGAACATTTTACGGTCAGCCTTTACCCTAAGGAATCTAGCCCAAACCCTGGAAAAACAGCCCCAGACCATTATCCCTCCACCAAACTTTACTGTTGGCACTATACATTCGGATAGGTAGCGTTCTCATGGCATCCACCAAACCCAGATTCATGCCAGATAGTGAAGGGTGATTCATCACTCTAGAGAACACGTTTTCACTGCTTTTGAGTTCAGTTTTGGCTTGCATCACATCACTCCAGCTGACGCATGGCATTGCACATAGTGATCTTAGGCTTGTGTGCAACTGCTTGGCCATGGAAAGCCATATCATGAAGCTCCTGACACACAGTTCTTGTGCTTCCAGAGGCAGGCTGGAACTCTGTAGTGCGTTATACAGAAGAAGATGATTTTTACATGCTATGTGCTTCAGCCTTCGGCGCCCCGCTCTGTGAGGTTGCGTGGTCTACTGCTTCCTGACTGAGATGCTGTTGCTCCTAGACACTTCCATTTCACAATAATAGCGCTTACATTTGATGGGGCAGATCTAGCAAGGCAGAAATTTCACAAACTGACTAGTGGCAAAGGTAGCATCCTATGACAGTGCCATGTTTAAAAAAGTCACTGAGCTCTTAAGTATGACCCATTCTACTGCCAATATTTATCTATGGATTGCATGTCTATGTGCTTGATATTATGGTGCCTGATGGGTGTCCACATACTCGTGGCCATATAGTGTATGTTTATTTCAGTGCTTGCCATCTTCTATCATTGTATTAGTCATTTTGATTTTTCATTTTTAAATGGCCTCTTGCTTTTATAATACATAATTCTGCATTTTCTATCCCTGACTTTTTTCAGGCTGGAAGTGCTTTTGTTTAAAGGTGGTGGTCTAGATGCTATTGAAAGACCCGTCTATGATGATGCTACTCAAGAAGAGTCTAGCAGCTACACACAGGGAATTTGTTTTGTCTGAATGGAGCACCCGGAAAATTGACTTAAGCATGTGTGTAACCCCTCTGAATATGCATAAATTGCCTGTGTAAATACTGACTTAACTTTTAGACCCAAGTCTCCAGCTGTGAATACAGCCCTTTAGCTTTTTCTCATGTGTGCTTATGCGAGCTCTTTAGTCCTGTGTCTTATTATTTTCCTGTGTATCTCCTATCTGTCTCTTTTTCTTTGCAATTTTCCAGTGTCTCAGTCTGTCTTTCACTGTCATTCTGGAGTTACTGCAGTCAAATACTGTCACTCTGAAGGCCCTTCCACCACAAACACCCAGCTGAACTGTTTTGTCTTCCACTCTGTCATCTGTCTCCATCCATTAGCATTCTTCCATCCATCCCTACCCTGTGCCTGTCATTTATCCTCCTCTCAGACTTTTCTCCCTGCTTCTATATAGCTTCCTCACTCACACAGTTCCTGCACTTATCTATCATTTACTCAATCACACTTTCAGTGACTTCACACTACAATTGTTCCCCATTTTGCCATCTTCCCAACTTTCATGTAAAACATCTCACTCTGGCTGGTGGAACAGTCAGTAAATCATAGGAGGAGCAAACTACTGAAATAGAACAAGGATATTCAGATTATCAGAAAGAGCAAAAACAGACTGGGTATTACAAATTTTATTATTCATAGAAGATAAGAGATGACAGTACGTTACTCTGACTAAGCCAATATAAATGTCAGAGCATGAAGTCTTTATTCAGCTTCTTATATTGTCACTATTGATTAATCACTAATGACAGCCGTCATTAGTGACAAAGCTTTAGAGAAGCCTTTTTTTAGAGACTGTAATCAATAACACAACGGCTCAAAACTCAAATAAATAAATATTCTGTTTCTCTTAGGCATCTGGAGATTTTCACATCTAAGAAGTCCTGAATATACTCTGCATAGATGACACTTTACATTTAGATAAGAACCCTGAGCGAATGGGCCTTTTTTTTTCACAATATAGTTATATATTGTGTAAATGTCAGTAGACACATTCAGGCCAAACTAAGAGGAAGGAATGACAGCCAGCTGAAGTTCATGCCTGATTTGATAATCACAACATAATTATTACCTCATTACACAATAACAATATAGTTAAATTAAGGACATTCAAGAAGGTGTTCACATTACCATAGCAACTAATGATGCACAGATATAAAAGAAAATACACACTAATAGATTGGAGGGTCCTGATTCTATCATTTTTGAAACACAGTAACTAAATATGAATAGATTATTGAAAATTATTGAAGAGAATGAACAGATAATGTGTTCTAAACAGAAACAAATACAGGAATAGGAGGTGCACTATTCTTATGTTTTTGTTAGTGGTTTGCCTCAGTTGCCTGACCTAAACACTGCCTTACTGAGCTTCAAAATAAAGCTATACATATCCGATGTTTCTACACAAACTGGCCCAAAATTCACAAAAGACATATGCTTTATTTATAGAGCCAGTGCACCATACATGCAGTCAACACACTCAGGGCAACATATCTCTGCTATCTTTTTTTCCTCCAAAAAAAAAAACAAAAAAACAAAAACAAAAACAAAAAAAAATTAATATATTTTTTAAAACTTGTATGTTCATTGTGCATGCTTTTTGTCACTCTTGGATGTTCTCATTATTAGAAGAAAATCTTCCCAGAAAATCATGAACTGCTACTGAAAGGATCCCATTTTGACTAGCAGCAGCACTCAGCTTCATAGCAGATTCTGACAGCATGTCCAGTGAACATTTCTGATCTTTCTGGAGTGTAACAAACTCAAAAAATTTAAAATATATGAATGTGGATTTTATGGGTGCACAATATGGAAGTGATACCTCATGTAGGATTTCTACAATAACTGCTGACTGTCTTTTCAGCATTTGACTTCACAGCACTCATCTTTACTTAGTGTAATAGCTAATAATAGTCTGTTTGGGTGTTCACATGTGTGTTTTAGCTCTGCATTCCTGTCCTTATGATTTCATCTGCAACATAATGCACTGAAATTCCACTGCTCCAGCACACAATAAGGAACACAGTTAATCAGAGGAGTTAAACACACAGCATAAGCTTAATGAAGTTCATACAGCACACAGTAACAAGCGTTTCCTATGGCCGAAGCAATGACAGCATTATAATCAGCACAGACTATTGTTTGTTATTGGCTAGAAAACAGGTGGCTATTTTTATCTAAGTTTATCAGTGGACTGCTGGTCCCCAGTTAGATGTATGATGAATGTGATGTACTCAACACTAGATACTTTTTCCCCTGATCGACCCAATAGGGATGTGTCAGTCAGTGAAAACGCCTCTTACACCGCCAGTATAACATGAGAAATAATAAAAGCAGTATAAATGATCACAGACAACTAAGACACACAAGTGGTGTTTTTCAATGAAATCTGTGCAAACTGATTGTTAAAAAGCAGCCCAGAAGCGTCAAACTTAGTTTCAAACTTGCTTTCTGAGTCTAAAACAGAGTGAAATATACATTTGACTCATTTGCTGTTTGGTTTGATTTCACACTGCTCATAATTAAACAAACCTCTTTGGCTGAGGGGCATGCAAGACTGAAAATGTACTTGTAAAACTCTTGGTCAGAAATACAGGAATTAAAAGATTGATTAAATAATTTAAAAAAAAACTTATAACTGTGCATAGAGATCATAAAAATCACTTGAGCATGAAGAACACTGAGCCAGCACTAAACAAATGATTAGACAATTATATAAATAATTACTTTAAAACATTTCTTCCACCAAATCCACTGTTTATTTTCCCTGTGGTCCCTGCTGTGCTCTCACCTGCCCAAACGAATATGTGAAAACACATTAAATTCAGGCTGTGAAGGCCTTGGTGATTAGTTGATCTGGCTGGCTGAACTCATCAAGACGCAGATGTAGAGTGTGTGAAAACATGGGGCAACAATGATGTTAATATTTTTCACCATACATGACCAGTCAAAAGTCTGGAAACATTAGATAACTTTATTTTAGTAGATTGTAGGTATTATCCTGGAGCAAGGTGACAGCTGATTTGACATTTGTTTGGATTTGAGAAGTTATTAAAGTTTCACTCCAGAATCCATCCTAATGCTGCTGTCATCAGTCACATCAGTAATAATGACAAATGACAGTTTCACTGGCAGCCATACATGCACACACCACTACGCTTCACAGATGAGGCAGACTGCTTTAAATCATTAGGTGTTCCTCTCTTTCTCCACACTTCTGTGCTACTCTTTAGTCTTTAGCTCAAAACTCCACATGCTTTTTACATGTACAAATGAGACCAAAAGTTTACATAAACGAATCTAGTCATGATGCAATATTTTAAGTGCACCAGTCCCTTTTCCATCAAAACACACCCACCACATGATGCTGCCATCTCCATGCTTCACAGTTGGGACAATATTCTTCACATTAAGAGCCTCACCTTTTTTCCTCCATACATAGCACTGATCATCATGGCCAAACAGTTCCATTTTTGTTTCATCGGACCAGAAAACACTCCTCCACAAGGATCGTGATCACCTGCAATCTTCAGTCTGTTTTTTTATGCCAGTCTCAGAGTAAGGGCTTCTTCTTTGCATGGCTGATGCTTATAACTCCTTCAATAGTTCCTTTGTTGTTGTCTTGTCAGAACGAAGTTTGTTCATCCCTGGGAGTTAACTTGTGCCTCTTTCCTGAACAATGCAGTGTCTGCGTGGTACCAAGATTGTTTGTACAGATGCTTGAGGTACCTACATTCATTTGGAAATTTCTCTTAATGAGCAACTCTAAAGGTAGGCCCTTTTACAGCCACAGGTGTACTCTGTAAACTTTTGGCCTCAACTCTACAGCAAATTTCCTGATTTCGATTTTTTAACACTAAATCCTGGATACTGTATTGTGAACTGTTTTCCCACCAGTTCTGTGTGAGCAGAGACAAAACAGCACAATTGTGTCAGTCATTACTACAGGCTACTCTGTATCTCTGGAACTGGATGGCAAATGTTTCTGGATGTCCTTAATGTGTAGACTGCACTGCTAATTGTGCTAATTTGCTAACAATAAATGTAGTAAAAGAGAGAGGAACCCAAAGATTGCCCAATAAATCTCTTTCACTACTACTTTCCTTTGGGAGGGCTTGTGGCATATAACATCCAAGAACCGGCTGATTATTTCCCTGACCTTTATGGAACATCTTCAACCACCTGACTTCAGGTAATTAAGGTAAAGGGCATAAGATTCAAAGGCATTCTAAGACACTCATCAATGTAGTGGAAAATTTGAGAAGTAATGACATTTTAAAAAGTCTTTTTTGGAGAACTCTTCTTTAAGTGCCTCCCATGCTTTTTGGATGGAACCAGCCAGAACATTTATTTTCTATTTTGGAATTTAAACAAAGAAAAAGTGAAGGAAAACAAGGTAATAAACAATATGTATATCTCATTCAGAAAGGGAAATGCAGACTTTTAAACTGATATCATTACTGTTTTATTTTGCACAATTAATATCTTAGGAAATTTAATGCACCAAATACCCTGCTGCTATGAAATAATTTTCTTTGATTTCTACATTACTGCAAACCTTTGTCCTCAGCTGTATGATACATAGTGCAGGATCTGATCAGAAATTTTGATTTGTCTGGAAGAAATCTATTTGCTGATGTTTATAAAACTGAAGCAACGCTGACTTTGTGTATGAATGAAGGTGATAGTGTTGTTGCTGAGAGGAAGCAACAACTCACATTCAGCGACACTGTTAGTCAAGTAAAAATATATTAGTCAAACATTTGTGTCAATATGAAGTGCAGAAATGTTTTCAACTAAGGGTAAAAAATAAGTATATAATTTACACAGGTTTAAGGCCATAAAAGGAATGTATATGTTTATGGACTAGTGTAATCAGCCACAAAAATAATATGAGAAATAGTAAGATAAGACATAAGAAATGATTCCATACTAATGTATAGCATTCCATAAAGTGAGGAAAAAACCCACCTGGCAAGCATTGTAGAGCAGCTGGTGCTCAAATTTCTTGATGCCCAAGATCTGCTGGAACATCTCGTAGAGCTGTTCCTTACTGAGGATGAGCTCGGACACTGCGCTGAAGGGCATGCGTCCTTGCGACCGGCGCTGGTCTTCTTCGCCCTTGAAAATGATGTCGTACTTGGTGATCCAGGAGCTCAGCACGGTCTCTTTGCTCAGGCCATCAATCTCTGGCAGGCTACGCACACGGCGCTCAATGTTCTTCTTGAAGACTTCACGGAAATCACTGGCTGAGCAGCCTCCGCTCTGCACCATCCGTGTCACACGCTCACTCTTCAGAAAACCCTGGATGGAAGGAATTGAGGGGTTCAGTTAGTTTATATGTAAAAACATTTTCTTGAGAGTCATGGTTGTGATGAAGGGCATGCCTCAATGTCTCATCTCTAAAATCTTCAAAACAACATTTTTTTTAAAACTATAAAAGATTGAAAAAACAAAGGGACTGCTTGAGTGAAAGGAAATGTGCCACTAACCCTGACATGTTATAATTTCAGTATAATTGTACTGTTATTTATTGTTTCTTTTACTATTAGTGCCATTTTTGATCTACGAAACACAATGAAACATAAAAGGAGCAGCAGATGGGGATGATTCTCATCTTCTTCCAGCAGGTAATGGGGTGGAACAAATTCAATTTAACTGCATTGCCTCTAAAATGACAGAAATATGTTCATACTTAAACCCGCAAGGATTTCAACACATGAGGAGAAACTGGTGTGCAACATGAGGAAAGGTGGCAGCTCACACAAGGAGCAAATGCACTCAGGCTCCATTAACATGAATCATTTGCAAAGTCCAAATCAGAACTGCAGAATAAGTCAAATGTGAAATCTGTATACAAGTAAGATAAATTGGAAAGTGCATAATGTTGAAAAACATTAAAAACATGTGCCATTCAAAAACAAAACCTCAAACCTCCTCCTGTGTTATTTTTTTTCATATGTATTTTCTTCAATGTCCCACACATGCAGTATGATTGAGTGACTGTAATTATTATCCTGCAGGGAGAATTAATCACTTCCTCCCTCATTGTTGAGAGGTCTCAGCTAATTAGAAGCAAGCAGCAATAAGGAACAAGAACAAGACTTCACGTTCCTCATTTACCATAAGGTGTACTCGCAAGGTCCGACTCTGTAGCTCAGCTCAGTTCCATGTATTCCCTAGCTATGCAAGTTACTTACAGCTACACTACTATACTGGTTCTGTCATTTCTAAGATTGGGACAAAAATATTAGAAAATTTTTAGTATTCAGAGTTGAGTCACACACAAGCAGTAAGGATTTAATACCGCCAGTGCGCACATCAGTATTCAGACCTCACATGCTTATGAGCTGTTCAGAGGTTCTGCAAGTTAAGCACAATGCCAAGCCAAATAAAAAAATTTTCACCATATTTGCAAAACCTTCAGAAACGCTGTTTTTCATGCTGCTTGATGAATGCCATTTAGCTGATTTGCATTTGATGACCCCCACAAACCTCTATAAAAGACAAAGTTCACAAAGCTGAAAAGACAAATAAACAGCAAAATAAGACTTTCTCAGAGGTAGAAGTGCAAATTATTTGGACTCGTGTATACCTATGAAATATATTATTTAACAGCGTGTATGTGTGTATGCTTTGCCAGGCCTTCACTGCAGCCACCTTCAGTTGCTGCTTGTTTGTGGGTCTTTCTGCCTTCAGTCTTGTCTT
>CM075011.1:15758491-15782053 GCA_037576675.1 Pangasius sanitwongsei | reverse complement strand
TCATTGACTGCAAAGGATTTTCATCCAAGTATTAAAATTATGGTTATATTTACAATTATGTCACTTTGTACAAATACGTTTGAGCCCCTAAAAATTGAGGTACTTTGCTGAAAATGGCTGTAATTCCTAAACGGTAAATGCCATATTTTTGTGGAACCTCTTAAAATAAAGTTGAAAGTCTACAGTTCGATCACATCTTGATTGTTTTATTTCAAATCCATTGTGGTGGTGTATAAGGGCAAAATCACAAAAACTCCATCATTGTCCAAATACTTCCAGACCTGACTGTATATATAAACACAGACCACCTGCCTAATACTACCTAATACACAAAATGATTAGCCATACCGCAAACCTCGTGCTTGCGCAGCTTGTGTCTGAATCTTTTGGAAGCCAAAAAATGTGCTCACTGCCTTGGCAACATGTAAAATGCAGTGACTCAGACATCCCTGGCGAGGCAATGCTGATGCTGACAAGGCACACTCCTCTGGCAGATTTAGACCCTGACACAGAGTCAAATCGGATTCCAGTCATGCAGCCTAACCACCTTGCTAGTCACAAACACCCATGTCAGACATCAGCTCATAAGCATAAGTCCAGAAAACAGTTACTTTCTTGGCAAATTAATGATCTGGCAGCAGACATGGCGCAGCTAAAATCAATGCTTCAGGAGCCAAAACCAGGCAACTCAGAGGCTCATGTCCTTCAACAGAGTCCTCCTTATATGCCATTTACTTGTCATCCTCCTTTCTCCTTATCTGAAGAGTGTGAGAATGCTATGTCTACAGCTATATCCAGTCCAAGCTTATAATGATCTAGGAGTTGAACCCTCATGTTCAACTCTGGCCTCAGCAACATCTGAAAATGAGTCTGGGTCAGTCTGCAATCACTCCAATATACGTAAGTATACATAAATGGCTGGACCCAGTATGTCTTACACGGAAATGTGTCTTTGTCTTAAGCTTGACTTAAGCTTGACTGTCTTAAGGGTTGACTTGAGTCTGAGCTGGTCTCTTCGCTTTTCAGATAATCCTTTCAGGTGGGCACATCTACAGTTTACTTCACTGAAGACAAGTCATTTGGCAGGGCTTTACACCTGTGCAGCAGATACACTATTAAGACAGTGCATAACATCAAGGAGTACCGCCAACACCTGAAGGTGGTAGCCTAGCTCTAAGAAAGGTTTGCCAAGGTGCAAGTGGACCTTTTCTCCAATGCCAAGTGAAAACACTACCAAGTGGGTTGACACAGATCTTTGTAATACATCCAGGAATTGTATACAACATTGTAGCTTTAATGAGTTTTAATGAAGCTGACATACCATCATTTAACCACATAAATTAATCACGAAGTTAAATAAATTTAAAAAAAATTATTACACCTCCAGCCGCAACAATTCCAAACTGCCAGCGGCCATATCATGAGGAACTCCAGTCATGCCACACACACACTTTTCTCCGTCCTCCCTTCTGGTAAGTGGCTTAGCCTAAGTGTACGTAAAGTTTTGGCCTCAATGGTAATTTTCGTTCATATTGAAAAGTATAAACTTAAAAGACCATATGTGTGTAAATTTGAGGTGGACATAGGCAATGTAAGCATATTAAATAACAAAAAAAAAAACTGTCCAAATACTTACTTCCCCTCACTGTGTGTTGAAATATTTCAAAATTCTGCTACTTTTTAAGAGAGCCATTTGAGTTGGTCTTATCAGAAAAACTTCTACATTTCACCATGACACAGGAAACTAACCCTCATAGTATCACACCTGGCTACCATTAAACACACTTCCGTTCATGCTGAACTTCTGCCCCAGAAAATGTAAAGCAAATACTTTTTTTTTGGGAGTTTGATGTATAGTCCATTTTATTTTAGGACACTACAATAATAATAGTAAAAGTCTGTACAGTATTTTTGTATGTATAATGCCACAGAACTTAAATTTATCCTGTTTGCAATTATCATATTCCTTATAAGAAGAGCAAAACAAACTGAATTTTACTGAAGGACTACAACAGAAATGACCCCCATGTCTTATGTATCTATTCTCAATATTACTCACAGGGTTGCATTTATCCTCTGGCCTACATTGGCCTACATTTACTATAAAATATATGAAAATAAACCACAAAATAGCCCATAACAAATTAAGTAATGGAATGTTAAATAGGGAAAATGGTCAGTGCACTATAAAATATATCAAACTAAATCACATAATAGCTCTCAACAAACTGAGTAAGGGAATGTTAAATAGGGAAAATAATCAATGTGCACACTTTCCCATACCACACATATACAATTACAAAAAAAGAATCATTACAATTATGCCTAAAATGCATGTGAAGCCATTAAACAATGTTTCTTTAACTGAAGAAGGGTGTTGAACAATACAAAAAATCTTGCCTCATAGTAACTGCGCACGGCATTGCAGAAAGCTTCGTCAGCTACAATCTGTGTCTCTCCTTTCAGGAAGGCCTGAAATCTCTCCTTCACCGCCTGTAGCTGCTGTTTGTTGAGCTGTGAAAAAAAAGACAGACATGTGACAATTTGTTTAATAACAGCAAAGAGTCATATTAAGTTACAGTAATCCATAATGCTCAATGCGTAATGAAATATTTATGAACATATTATTAATTGCTCTCCACAAAGTGAGCTTGATTAATGCTTATGTATACAAAATAATTCTACCTGCACAAAAACTCAGCCCGAGCTTAAGGTCTAAGATGATGATAGTAAGAACAAGAAACTCAACAGTCTCACCTGTACCTACTTTTATCTAGATCTAGTTTGATCTAGAACTGAAGATTTGATTATTGGTGACAGCATATTTCTGCTCTCAGACTTTGTAAAATAGTAATGCACTGGGTGAAGCATAAAGCCTTACAGTATGAAATTTAGCCTCAACTCCCTTCCACATTGTATTTACATCCAAATATAGTCTACTTTTATAATACTTCCTCCCCTGCCTTGTTTATGCCAGGGAAAATGTGAAAGTGTCCGCTGGAGCAGCACTAATGTGGACTACAGACAGCGACAGTCATTAAGAGGTGCAATCGAGCACTGAGTAAGGAGATCAGCAGCCAGACATAGTGCACCATTTCATCCCTACAAGCCTGCCATTCACTTCAGTGGTGTTGCTCGCTCACTCTCTCATTTTGCTGAGCTCCACCTCTCTGAGTTTTCACCTTCCTCATCTATTTAAAGAGAGATGTCCATTATGAAAACATTTTTTCACTCGTTTACCCAAAAGTCCTTCTGCTTTCTTCACATTTAAACTATACATTCATCATGCTGTATGATGCCTGATGTGAACAAAAAGCTTCTTTCTAATATTTCTCTGTGTTATACAACCAGTCATTCCAAAACAGCAAGAGGCAGAGCACAACAAAGACTCATTCTACCCAAAAACCATGTGTGTTTGAACCTGGTGTATGAACCTGGTGTATGAGCCTGCGCATACAGTTCCTGTGCCATATACACAACAACGTGTGTTTCTTTCTATCATACATATGTAGCATGAAAAAAGTGCGAAGTCACTGGAGTAAGACTGATTGCATATTCCATTTAATATACTAAAATTTAAACAAATAGGAGTGCCAAATTTAATTTTTAAAACCAGGTGTAAATTAGCAACAGGCATGTTTTTTTTTTTTTTTTTTTTTTTAAAACAATCAGACAGAAGCCGAGGCTATGAAAATGTGCTGAAAGGACATTTATGTATGGAATAACACTATTTCAGAACAACAACAACAACAGCAACAACAAAAATCCAAATGTACGGTGGTCATGTAAGAAATAAGATGTCCTAAAACCCAACAGACAACTTTTTGGATTCAATACCTAAAATAGTTAAACACTACAGTACATTGCAATATGATGTTGTTGTCTCTTGTTTTGGATATGGTGAGTCTACACAATAAGAATGCATAATTACGCAAAAAAACATAATTTTATGGTTCTGTGGTTGGCGATATCGAGCTGGTCCCCAGATGCTGCAGTTAACCTTAGTTAGCCCAGAGTTGTGATACACAGACAGGCAAATATGGAACCACAAGGTAATATGCTTCACTTCAGATTTGTTGCCAGTCATTTAAAATGGAGGTGAGAAGAATTCAAAGACAATATGTGTATGCAAGAAAGGAACTGTCAATAAATGTCAGAGAATCAAGACATGGGATAAGGTTTAATTTTTCATTTTTTCGTTTTCAACAACAACAACAACAACAATAAGAATAAGAATTTTAAGACACAATTATGATTTAATGCCTATAAAGACTCAATGTGGCTCATCTGAGCTCTTGCCTCTTGTCCTGTTTTTCACTTCTCTACCATTGATGATGGGTTATTTTGCCTTCCTGGGCAAGAAAATCCTCAATATTGTTATGGCAACATCAACCACAGCATGGCAAGCCAGCCATCCATAGCACATTAAGGATGGCATTGGCTATTCTTTATCAGCATGAAAGTACAAAAGCCTCACTAAAGCACTAACACTCAGGATGGGCAAACATCACATTTTCCACTCCTTAAATGAATGCAAATTGGGAGTGTCAAAAGATTATAAATAGTAACCACAGGAGCCGCTATAAAAATAAAGAACAAAAATTAATTACATTTCTTCAACAGAAGTTACGCACTTATTGCTCACTCCCCTCCTTCTCAATTAACGAATGATGAATTTTGTGCAAAGGTATATATTCAAATAGGTTGCTTGTTACAAAGTGGAATTGCAAAGCTGAACTTTGTCTTAGAGAAGAGAAAACAGTCTGAATGAATACTGCACTCTAAACCAGTGGGTCTCAAAGTGGGGTCTATCTGATATTTTATCATTTAGTTACAGCTGTGAACATCACAACCTACCATTATCAATGTTCGTATATTTATTAGAACTTATTCTTGTAGTTATTAGCTTGTTTAATAGGTCACTTGAATTGAAAGGGGTGTCAAAAACCAGAATTCAAACAAGAGATCAAAGGCTTGGTGTCATCTTAAGAATGTTCTTGGTGCAAAAAAAGGCACATCACCAAAAGAACACCATACCCACGGTGAAGCATGGTGGTGGCAGCATCACGCTTTAGGGCTGCTGTTCTTCAGCCAGAACTGGGGCTTTTATCAAGGTGGAGGGACTCACGAATAGCTACAAATACCAGTCAATTTTAGTGCAAAACCTTCAGGTGTCTGCTACTAAGCTGAAGACGAAAAGGAATTTCCCCTTTTAGCATGACAATGACCCAAAGAAGATTGATGTTTTTGAATGGCCTAGCCAGAACCCAGAACTGAATCCAACTAAAAATCTGTGGGGTGACATGAAGCAGGCTGGGCACAGGAGATGTCCTCACAATCTGATGGATCTACAATGTTTTTGCAAGAAAGGGTGAGAAAACATTTCCAAGTCAAGATGTGCCACACTGATAGACTCTTACCCAAAAAGACTGAGTGATGTAATAAAATCAAAAGTTTCAACAATATAATCAAGCTTCAACAATGTATTACTTTAGGGGTGTGCACACTTATGCATCCAGGTTACTGTAACTTTTTTATTTTTCCTATTTTTCCCTAAAATGTTTCTGATTGTTTTTCACTTAATTTCACATTGAGAGTGGAAAAAGTTCTGACATGATTTATCTTGGTTTCAATTTTTTACATAACAAAAACCTGCCATTTTAACAGGGGTGTGTACACATTTTATATCCACTGTAGCAGTGTTTGTGACTGGGATCAGGTGTGTAATTAGATGTCTGGCAAACTTGAATGAGGAAATGGCTGTGGCTGTTGGGAAATGAAGTCCATCCATGTTGGGAGGCTATGATGAACTCTGGGAAATGGAGTTCATGGCCGAAACTGGCACGGATATTACATAAGTAGGCCAATAAATAAAGTCAACTTGGACCTAATGTGCTCTGTAATGCACATGTAATACACACACACACACCCTCATACAGCAAACAGAAGTGTGTCAACATTCCACAAAACAGACCAATTACTGCTGCAGTTCATATTCTATCATCAGCATGGCAGCATGCACAGCTGAAGGAGAAGAAAATGTGAGAAATGTACATTATGCAGTGGATGCAGCTTCAGCTCTTCCTTATGCCGTCTTTTGAGCCAGTACAGCAGACGGCACTGACAAAGTACACTAAAAACAAAACAACATAAGATTAGAGAAAACTTGTTATATGTTATGTTTCTTTGAGTAGTGGGGGGTCCATCTAGACAGGCGCAATTATATACTATCAGAAACTTCCTCATCAGCTCATCATTGCAACAACACTGTGGGATTGTCTGCTAACATCCTGAGGGAGGAAGGAAACTGTCCGGTATGCTATGTGTACTCAGCCATTTCCTTGTATTCTGTTCTTGGAGTTTGGTCTTTGTGGCAATGATTAAAAAAAAAAAAAAGTCCTCAATCAGGAGAAGAATGGAGAGAGGAATCTGATTAGTGAGAAATTAAAAGAAGGATAAATATGTAAATAAGGATAAAAGCTAAAGAAGGAAAATAGTAGTTATATTACACTATGTGTAAGGAAGCCATATCTGAAAATGTTAGCTTAACACATGAAGACATGTCTTCTAAGAGGAGACACTAAATGAGGCACAAATAGTACTGCTATTTTTTGTAAAATCTTTGGACATAATAATAATTAATAATAATAATAATTATATATAATAAAGGATCTACATCGAAATAAATAAATAGGGCTTCCAAGTGGCACAACAGAAAACCATTCAAATTATTGGTCAGAGGTCACGAGTTCGAATCCTAATGAGGCCACAGCCATCCGAGGCTAGGAGTCCAAGAGAGCAAAACTAGCCACACTACCTGTCCCCTGTCAATCACAGTGAAATTAGCCAATCATGAGTGTCTGTGAGCTCATGCTTGCAGGAGAAGTCAGATGGCACTTTCCTCTGAGTGTGTTACGCTGCCTTGTAATGCTGCATGAGCAGCAGTTTGAAAAGATGCGGTTGCCGGGCTTCACTTGTTTCAGAGGAAGCACATGTTAGCCATCACCCTCCCTGATTGGTAGCTGTTGTACGATAGGGGAGGGCTGGTAGGTGGGAATTGGCCAAGAATAAATATTGGAGAAAAAAATGAATGAATAAATAATTAAATCAATAAATGCATTAATTACTAAATAAATAAGGTGGGTTTTTCATATATTTAGTAAATGGTTGAGTTTTTGTAATCTTTCCTACAGGTATAAAGTCACATATCCACATATTTGAGGGCATAGATGTTTTGAGTGTAAAAGTTCCTTCTGCTGCACCACAACTAAAACAGGGGTGATATATCTGGGTTGAATTTGTGCAATCTAGTTGGGGTGAGATAGAGCTGATATAGTAATTTGAATTAATCTCTATCTATAGGGTTTAGAATTTAGGGTAGATGTAACACCATCTCTACACAGTTTCAGTCAGGTCTCTCTCATCTGACTTATTTATCTGGGTTGTGCACAGACTGACTCGCACTAAGCTCTTTAATACATCCTAGGGATAGTTTTATACAGCGTCTCTTCGGAATGACAGAGCCCCACGTAGGTGATAGTGAGTAGAGTCCATTAGGTTTGATATTGACTCTGAGGAAATGTTCTAGCTGAAAATAGCTGAAAAAAGTCCTTATTGCATAAGTTATGTTACTGATTAAGCTGCTCAAATGGCATAAAACACCTCTTTCATAATAATGTTCTAAAATGGCTAAATCCTTTTCAAGCCATCTTCTGAAGATACACTTCAGGTCCAAATAAAATGGTGGAAAACTGAACAACCTGAATAATCAGGCGATTGTTTGTCACTGTTGATTTTGTATCCCAATTATATATAAAATCTACTAGAGTTTCATCCTTAATATCAATGTTTTCAATAATGAGCCATACAGGGATCAGTATTGAGCGAGGGCCCTCATCATTATGGGTGAAGAATCTGAATTGGGCTGCCATATAATACAGTTCAAAATGAGGAAAATTCAATCCTCCCTGATCATAGTCCAGAACTAATTTAACCATATGGACCCTAGGGGTTTTATCACACCATGGAAGACGTCTCATCAGTCTGTTGAGATAGGAGTGAAAACCATGGCAATAGGATAGTGAAATAGAATACAAAAGTCACACGTTTTTATTTGCGTTAATTCAAAAAGCGAGAAAGGTGGGTCCATCTATGTGTTCAAATTCATCCCCACTCTCTCCAAAGGACTGGCATCGTTGAATGTGTATAGACTCTATAGATTTCTATTCATGTATATTCCTATGTATTTAAAATTGTTTTATTACTGATATTTAATATTTTATTAAATGTTAACAATGGCAAACTTTAAGTTTTGCCAAAATTATGGTTATACACAAGATTAGAGAAAACAACTAATAAATGAAAAATATATTTTTCTAGGCTAGTTCAAAATAAGAGAATATCATCTGTATAAATAAATAAATAAACAAAAAAACGTGTGTCAGGGCCCATGTCATGTCCATGAACCTGATGGCTGGCTCATATGAAAGTGCATAGAGGGCAGGATTAACTGGGCTTCTGTGTTTAGAGCAGAGTTATTTACAATTATTTACACCACACAGTTGGACTCTCAAATCTGATTTATAACCGCAGAGCTCGGACAGTAGTTCTGGCTGTAACATGAATGATAGATGTTTATTAAGGTGCTCGTTCTAATATGGTATTGTTTCTGTAGTAAGAGCTCATATACAGGGACTTTTATGGTGGATGCTCCACATAATCTATTTTGTTAGGAGACATTTATTTAACATTTATGCTTTCATCAGTGTTTTCTAACAGTCACAGTGCTACAGGTTAGAGACGTTCATACATTCCAGTTTCTCTGTAAAATGACAAGCTGCGTTTTTTTTTGTTTTTTTTTTAACCCCAATTTTCTCCCTAATTTAGTCATGGCCAATTTCTACCCATCAGGCAGCTCTCCCCTACTGGCTGTGTTGCTCTGTCTTGCATCTTCTGTTTCACTCTGCCTGTGCAATGCATGGAGTACTCATAGAATTAAAAGCTCTTTCAGCTGTTATAACTGTCTCTGGTTTTGGGGCTCTCCCACTAGTGTGGGAACGACAAGCGTGTTTGTGTCTGATAGACCAGCGCAAACATGCGTTTTGACGGCATGAGAACAAAATAAGCCCTTGCCCCCAGGACAACTTGATGGAGCTTTATGTCTAAATGATTTGTCAGTATTTGTCATTACAAATGATCAGACATTATAGTGGCTGTGTTATTAATTCTCTGAATGCATACAAATGAATTACAAACTCTGCAGGACATCTGTAGGACAACATCACTAGGATACAGAGAGATGCTAATTCATTCTAATTATTTTTCATTAATAGTTCCAGCTCACTTAGCTGTCTAATGGTTAACAATTCTTGCTGTATATGTGCATCTGCTGCATCTATAATGTATCTTGTGGTATTTGGATGTTGCAATCTGGCTCCCTGTTATATTTCTATAATTTAATCTGTGGTAAGTAAACAGAAGAGCAGAGTAGATGATTGGTGGGAAGAGCAATGGAGGGACAGCCCACTGTCCCTGAGATCTGTCACGACTCCTGTCTGCCTGGAGCTTGTGTCTGCTCTCTGCTGATAAATAAAAGTATGCTATGCCTCTGTGCCCACACCATGTTTCCAGCTGTGGAGGATTCTGCCTTCTTTGAGACTGTGTCAAAAAATAATCAAATGTAATGGGAAATGCCATTACTGCAAAAGCCTGTTCTGGCGTCTACTGAACACCACCACAGCTGCCTACATAAAACTACAAGTCGAAATAGATACCAGTGGCTTCATCGGGGATGCCTCAGCCACAAAAAAGTGTAGTCCTTCTTGTTACTAATACCAGACCTACCCTTAAAATATACTTCAAATGTAAAGGAAGCTATTAAAGAAAAAAACAATTTCAGACATTTGACCTTGCTGTGACAGCCCAAAAACATAACACCTCCCCGGCACTGGGACTTAATGTTCCCATTGTCTTCCTTTGGTAGGTTTGTACTGTCTTGTGCTGCCTGCAAATGTTTGCACTGTGCACTTTATGTAAATATGTGTAGTCTCCTGTACGACTGTGTTTGTTTTAGGAAGCACCTTGGTCCTGGAGGAACGTTGTTTCGTTTCACTGTCTACTAACCAGCTGTATATGGTTCAAATGACAACAAAGCCACTTGACTTGACATAGTGGCAGAGGCATAAAAATAAACTACAATAAACTACAATAAGCACAGAGATCACACAGGAAGATTATGGGACAGAGTCTCACAATCTGATACGTCTGTTTAACAACTATGCTGTACATACAAGTATTTGCTTTAGACCAATCAACATACAAACAAATTAGCTTGTGAAATCTGTAACAATGACTATACAGTTCGCTGTTTTGAGGAGGAAAATATACATTACTCATCACAGTTAGCTGGCTAGCTTGTTGCTAACAAAAGACAAACGTTTTATTTTCCACACTTTGTACTTCAAATGGACAGAGATTGAAAATGACGTCATTCTGAGCTCTGACTTCTCACTTCTGAGGTAAGTTAAATGAGCATAATATGCTATAATAGTAGAGTAATAGCATACCAACCTACTAGCATATTAACACACTACTATTTGCATCTGTGCTGACATTACATAGATGAAGACGCCAAGCCACACACACACACACAATCCAGTTTAAGAAATCACCATGGAGATTTAGAAGTTCATAACTGCAGATATGAGACTATACAAGGGATAGTGCAGAAGGCAGGATTCAAAAACACATTTGAGCTACAGAGAGCTGTGTGACCTCAGACACACCCCTCGAGTGTCACACCAGCAGGGTTGTTAGGGTTGCAGTTTTTATGCCAAATTGGCATAGATAGAAATATTAAGTCAGTTAATGTGCAAATACTGAGAAAAAGAAGAAAAATGCATCTCTTTTTCCAATGCCTTAACTTTTTAGGCATGTTTCAGGTCTTGCTGTGCAGTTTTTCAGATATAGCTGTGGTGTAAAATTTGCTGAGACCTTGCAACCCTGCACACCTATGCACATTAGCTCTCTTAGGCAGAGAGCTAATGTTTAAGTAGCCATGTTTAATTTTGTTGCAATCCAAATGCACAGCTTTTTCTTCTTTTTATGCTGCTAAAAATCTGAATGGATCACGTCAACGCTGTGTCATTATTAAGTTTTTTGTACTATTATAGTGTACTAAAGTGTAGTAATACGTTTTTTGGACTATTAAAAAGCTGAATGCTTTAATCAATTGAAAATGGAAACCTAAGTCACATATTCAACCAATGCTTATTTTTGCTGTATGGAAAACATATCACATGGGGACATCACCATGTTGTAGCATATCAGTTTTGAACTTTGTGTATTGTTACATGCACATTATGTAAGTACATAAAGTTGCTTAATGGGCATGTAACATTAAATTATGTAGAATGTGTGTGTGTGTGTGTGTGTGTGTATTTGCAGGCAGGTGACATCATTAGAGTAAGACTGCAGAGGGAAAACATGCACACGTGAAGAGCCAAAAATGCTATAGTTAGCTATTAGACTGAAAAAGATGAGCGCTGTTAAGTAGAGTTTCAGCAAAAAGGAAACAGCGAGAAGTGAGAATGCAAGTGAGGAGAAGCTGGAACTGAGACCAGAGGAACATTTGTATCAGCACTCTATTGCCACTTCAGACCCACGTTTGGTGTAAAATATGTAGTGCTCTTACAAAAATTATTGTACTTGTAAGATTAGTTCTAATAGGGACAACTTTTTAATCCGAATCGGCATATATATTTCATACTGGTGTGTGAGAGTATACAGTGGGCAATACGAAAATATAGTATACATATCGTGATAATTTGTGTCACAATACACTTTTCTTAGATATTGCGGGTATCACAATATCTTTTATGACTTTTTTTATAATTACATAATGGATTCTATGTTGAAATTTTGTACTGAATCTTTATAAATGTAAAATGTTAACATTGTTACAGCTTCCCCCTCCTTTTCAGTGATAAATACTTTATCTTTGTGGACCTGAAACAAAAGTATTATTAAACTCATTTTTCACAGGTTTTTAAAAATGTTCCCCTGCTCCCCCCCCCCCCCCCAAAAAAAAAAAAAAAATTACTTCACTGATGATAGGTGTATGATAATTACTTTTGCACGAGTCACAGACCCCATTATAAAAGGGTGTGTACACTTGTGCAACCAGGTTATTCTAAGTTTTTTTCTTTTTTCCCTAAATATTTCTATTTATTTTTTACTTGGATTTTGCTGGTTGCTATATCACAATAGAGGTAGAAAAAGATCTGACATTTGACATGATTTATCTTGGTTTCTTTTTTTTTTTTTTTACGTCACAAAAAAACAGCAATTTTAACAGGGGTGCTTAGACTTTTATATCCACTGTGTATGCAATAGACTGGCCAGTAATAACATATAGTGCTTTAAAACCACAGTAACAACCTTTTTCATGACTTTCACTTGTTTGATGTCTTTTGCAGAATTTCCAAACCTTACATTCCTCTGGCCCCTACTACTGAACATACACAATTTGTTTAGCTGCTTTTACTTTTAACATGTCTTTTGAAATAAACATTAGGAGACAAGTAATTTACATCTTGTGGATTGCGTGAAAAATGAAAATGGGAACAGCAATTAAGAAATTTCTGTGTGAAGTCATTAACCACCCACAGGTGAACTGGACTGGCTCAGTGTGTGTGTGTGTGTGTGTGTGTGTGTGTGTGTCCGAAATATTGATTGAACAAATGTGCGGTATGGCAGATCTGTTTGTGTGAAATTGAGAATGACACTCTGTATAAGCAATCGCGCTGACTTTCATGCCTCGTCCTTCAGACTGCAGTATCGTCTCTATGTTTTATGACTGTTTATTTTTGTGCACCTATGTACTGTAGTTAAGATATATAAAGCTACATGTGGCTGTCTTTGTAGATGCATATTAATACATTACTGTCAATGTATCTGTCATGTAAGACTCAGACAACTGTGAACTGTCTGAGAGATGTAACAGTCAGACTTGTCACAGTATGGCACTGACATGCAGATACCTTGGCTCAGATAGGATACAGTATAGAAAGACTTTCTGTTCAATAACCATGAGAAAGCTTTTACACAAATAAACAAATAAATTATAAAAACAGGTTTTTCTTATTTTATTGTGCAGGAGGTGTATGCAAGGTCTATTTTACACAAAAAATACAACCATTTAAATACAGTTGGATCCATAAGTTTTGGATAGTGACACAACTTTTGTAATTTTGCCTCTGTACACCACCACAATGGATTTGAAATCAAAATGTGATTGAATTGTAGACTTTCAGCTTTAATTCAAGAGGTTTAACAAAAATATTGCATTAACCGTTTAGGTATTACAGCCATTTTCACAGGCTCAAAAGTAATTGGACAATCAACTGATAAGCAGTTTCATTACCATATGTGGCCTTTTTCCTCATTTCAGAACAAATTATGGAGATAAAAAGTCTGGACTTCATTCCAAGCGTTGAATCTGCATTTGTTAGTTGTTCATGGGAACTCTCACTATATAGTCCAATTAGGTGTCAATGAAAGTGAAGGAGGCCATCATTAGGCTAAAAAACAAAACAGAGTTAGCTGAAAGTTTAGGTGTGGCCAAATCAACAATTTGGTACATTCTTAAAAAGAAGGAAAGCACTGGCGAGCTCAGCAACGCCAAAAGGCCTGGAAGACCACAGAAGACAACTAAAGTGAATGATCGCGGAATTCTTTCCTTGTTAAAGAAAAACCCCTTTACTAGCCAAATCACAAACACTCTTGAGGAGGCAGGGGTATCATTATCAAAGTCTATAATCAAGAGACGCCTTCATGAATGTAAATACAGACGGTTTACCTCAAGATGCAAACCACTGATAACACTCAAGGACAGAAAGACCAGATTAGACTTTGCTAAAAAAAAAAAAAAAAAAACTCTAAAAAAGCTTGACCAGTTCTGGAACAAGATTATTTGGACAGATGAAACCAAGATTAATTTGTACCAGAATGATGTGAAGAAAAAGTACGGAGAAGGAAAGGAAATGCTCGTGTTCCAAAGTATACCACATCATCTGCCAAACATGGTGGAAGAAGTGTTATGGCATGGGCATGTATGGCTGCAAGTGGAACTGGGTCACTGGTGTTTACTGATGATGTGACTGCTGGTAGAAGTAGCAGGATGAATTCTGAAGTGTACAGAGCTATACTTTCTGCTCAGATTCAGTCAAATGCTGCAAAACTGATAGGATGGCACTTCGCAGTACAGATGGATACTGACACAAAACACACTGTGAAAGCAACCCAAGAGCTTCTTAAGGCAAAGAAATTAAATGTTCATAAATGTATGACCTCATCCCAATAGAGCATCCTTTTCACTTACTGAAGACAAAACTGAAGGCAGAAAGACCCACAAACAAGCAGCAAAAGGACTGGCAAAGCATCATGAGGGAGGAAACTCAGCATTTGGTGATGTCCATGGGTTCCAGATTCAGGCAGTCATTACTGCAAAGGATTTGCGTCCAAGTATTAAAAATAATCCTTATATTTATGTTAGTTTGTCCAAATACTTTTGAGCCTGTGAAAATGGAGGGACTATATTAAAATGGCTGTAATTCATAAACAGTTAATGCCATATTTTTGTTCAACCCCCTGAATTAAAGTTGAAAGTCTACACTTCAATCACATCTTGATTGTTTCATTTCAAATCTATTGTGGTGGTGTACAGAGGCAAAATTACAAAATTGGGTCACTGTTACGAACCCGACTGCACATTAAGCACATTCCAAAAAAAAAAAAAAGCAATTTAATACTTAATACTTGGTTTTAAAATGACTCCCTATTGGCCAGTCTGCAACTGCTGTCCATGACAGTGTTGGGTAGAATTTTACAGTTTCAGACTTTGTTTTTGTTAATGTAATTTCAAATGTTCCAAAGGATGTTTGACGGTCAGAATGTTAACACCACAACTGTATCTGGTAGTGCAGTGTCTTGTAGTGCAATTCCATAAACACTGATTGCTACAATTCAGCATTTGTCAGAACAGCACTTCACAGCCCCTCCACTGAGACAAATCAACATCTAGCACTGAATCACACAGACTGCCTATTTCACACCTAACCATATTGCCTTTGATTAGCACTGTATAAAGACAGGAGAGTAAGCAAAGAGGGGTGTCGCTGTGAGTCAACAGCTCTGTGCTGTTCCGTAATTGGCCAATCATATCTCCAAATAAGCATGCTTTTCGTTAAGTTACATGTTGCTGGTATACACTGTGATGGTCCTAAGGAAATCTTTGTAGTCAGTAATAAAGAGAAAATTGTTAAAGACATTTAATTCTTATCAATTTTATATAAATATAAATATAAATATGTATAATCTTTAAATACATTCATTTATTCATTCATCTTCAGCAACAGCTTTACCCTAGTCAGGGTCTGGGTCATCGTGGATCCACAGTGTATTCCAGGAAGAGTTGGAAATGATGTGGGAAGACACTCTAAATGGGATGAAAGTCCATCACAGGCTACCATCCACACACACATACACACACCCCTACAGGCAATTTAGCATTGCCAATCCACCTACTGTGTTTGGGAAGTGGGAGGAAACCCATGTGAACACTGGGAGAAGATACACAGAAGATCCACACAGACCAAAGCTCAGTATTGAACAGGGGACTGTGGAGCTGTAAGGCAGAAACACTACCCACTGCCCCCTCACCGTACCACCCTTGTTTAAATGTAATTAATCAAAAAATGTATTTTTTTCCCCAACACTGACCAATACAGACACCAAACATATCATTTTCAGCTGCTGAATGCAGTGTGATGACAGGTCATATGGGCTGAGAAAACTGCCTCGGAAATGGCTGCATCAGTGAAGATAAATTAGCATTTCTTATCTTGCTCTGCATTAAAATTAAGAGAAGCAAAGAGACAGCACTCTAATGTTAAATGTAAAACCAGTGAGGGGTTGATAAAAATTTTATATTTCAGAATTCAGCCTGACACTGCTGTCATCAGTATCATTAGTAAAGAGAAGTGAGTCATTACTGCCTTCAACCATCCCCGCCCCTGCCACCATGTGTCACAGATGAGCTGGTCTGGTATACATCATGAGCAGCAATTTCTTCCCAGCACTCTAGTACAAGTTAATCATCATCCAACAGGTTCAGGCAGCTTAGTCCCATATTAACATTAACAGTACAGGTGTGAACGGGGTCCAATGTGTGACCTGATCTCACAAACTACCTTCAGAGGTGGTTTAGGATGCATATGACCACATATGCATACTAACATTTATAGTGCGGAAGCCAAAGCATCTCGATGTGTACCGGACAGCAACGAAGAACCAACTAATTGGACGTGTCATTGCCCTACCTGGAGAACACATAATCATTGGGAGACGATTTGGAAATCACATTAAATAGTAGAGTTCTCTAGGCTAATGGTTATTGTAAGTTTTTTTTTTTTTTTAACTTTTTTTTTCCTAAACTGTTTCTATTTGTTTTTCACTTGAAATCTGTTGGCTGCTATATCACACTAGAGGTGGAAAAAGATCTGACAATTTATCTTGGTTTAATTTTTTAGCCTTTTAACAGGCTTGTGTAGACTGTTCATATCCACTTGCTTCTTGCTACCTGATCAATAAGTACACTTATTTCTACAGAGCTTGTTTTACTGACATTATTTCAGGCTGGTTATATACATCACCAAGGCAATTAAAAACTAGACAAACATGCAGAACTAACATTAACTACTTGGACTTGCAAAGTTCCCATTGTTATGGTAACGCTGACATTAAATGTTGTTAATCGCCTGTGCATAAATTTGGTTCAGATTACATGTAACCAACATATAAATAGAGATTTTTTTTTAATCAATTTGCATTTAGAGAAAAACCAGTGTTTCAACAAAACACCCACTTTCTGTCAGTGGACTTCCTGACGTCCTTGAAAGCATGTGAGACAATATTAACCTAAAAGTGCTCCATGGAGGAAAATGTGGAGAAGGAAAAAGCCCATTGCACCACACCATGACTCACCAACACTGAATACCAAAGAGATGGGCTTATATAACTCAGTACAGAGATATGCGTCTCATGGAGAGAATGAAAGTGACAGGGATGACAAAGAGGATGGGACTGCCTCTGGTGAGCCGCTCGCCTGTCAGTCTCACCACTTGAGTGAGCACGTCTCCAGTGGTGGGAAGGAGGGAGATCTGCTTATATAAACTTCTATACAAAAGCTAGTGGGAACAAAAATAACCAAACGTTCTGGTGCCAAAGGATTAGACATATGTGGAGAGCACGGACATGTTTTAGTGTGATTTCCCAGCTGTAATTCCTTGTCACATAGAATCACATTTAGGAAGCTTGTTACAACAACAACATGCACATGAGAGCAAACAAATTATTCCAATAGTGAAAAGGATAGAGGGAGGCATCAAAAGGAAGAAAACAGAGAGGGGGAGTCAAATAGATTAAAAATAGGGTAGTGGGAGAAGCCGAAAGGGGAATACGCACACGCACGCACGCACGCACGCACACACACTTGTCTTACAATCCTTGCGCAGGCCTACCACTGATATAAATCTAATTAGTGCCAAGGCCACATAAATCTAACCCTACCCTTTACCTTAGAAACAAAAAGAAGAAAAAAAAACAGTTTACTTCATGGGGACCAGCACTTTATAACTGTCAGCTATTTGTAACCTTGTGTGGATGTTTGTTCCCAATCAAGATATAAAAACATGTTCCCACACACATACACACAGACACACACAGCACTTATATAAAGAAAATAAGTAGCCAGTAGCCAGCAGTCTGCCAGTGGGGTTATATATTTACATTTGCATTTATTTGACTTATTCAGCAGAACTTCAGTTCAAGTAAGAGCAATACTCATGCAGAATACTTAGATAAATGTTTGGAAATACAGTAAAGTGCAGGAACACACTGGCAGCTGTACATTCAAATCTGTGTGGTAACAGAGGCATGCCTTAAAACACTGACACATCGAAGACACCCTGCACTCAAAATCTTGATTTTTAAATGGCCAACTCCTCTTTTTCGTATTATATAGACTAGTATTTGGATTAAATTTGTTACTACAGTGCCTATTTCATATTCTCCATTGCGAAAAGAGACTGCTGAAGTAATTCTTTATATAAAATAATTCAGAGACACTGCATATATATAATGTTGGGTGAGGAGGCCTGGGGTGCAGTCAGCGTTCCAGTTCATCCCAAAGGTGCTTAATGTGGTTGAGATAAGGACTTAGGCCACTCGAGTTCTTCTGCTTCACCCTTGGCAAACCATGTCTTCATGGTCCTTGCTTTGGGCGAAGGGGCACTGCCATGCTGGTACATGTTTTGGCCCCTTAGTTCCAGTGAAGGAAAATATTACTGCTACAGCATACAAAGATATTCTATACAAATGTGTGCTTTCAACTTTGTGGCAACATTTTGGGGAAGGCCCATATATGGGGGTGACAGTCAGGTGTCCACATACTTTTGGCCATAGAGTATAAAATCACAGAGAATATCACAGTCAAAATAGAGTCTCTGATAGTGAAATCCTGCTTTTGATCCTGGTGAGCTTGTTCATTAGAAGTTAACTAGAAGCCTATCAGAGGGCTAATATTACCCTTGTTAGTACACATCAAAATCCTTCCAAATGTAAGCATAAAACTGTCCAGGTTCTTTTTTAAAGTTTTTAATTGTAGTTTCCCAGTGAAGTAGCTTTAGACTGGTGCTGAAACCAAACCAAAACTGCCCTAGTAGCAACTACTTGTACTAGATCAACTAATTAGCCAACACAGAAAAAAAAAACAAACTAAACAAGCTAACAAAATAAAGTGCAGTGCAGTCAAACTTCAATTCTAGTGCAATACAAAGTCACCTTGCATTTAAACGCATTTAGCAAAAATGAAGATGCAAGCCAGACACAAATAATGTTTTCTATGTACAAAGTGAGCACACCAGAGCTCATAGCCTGAAAGTTAGAAAAAACTTGCGAGGGCCCAAATGCATTTTCCCATATCTATTACTGCACTCATCCACCTAACTACCAGTCATACTTTTGAGTACTCCTAAATACAAATTCTCAAATCTGACTGGTAAATACAATGTTGATGAATTATATATATATATATATATATCCAATATGGGTGTTCTAATATGCTTTTATCATTTACCAGCCCACCTCAAAAGTATTGGAGTGGCAAGGCCACTTCTTTAGTTTTTGCTGTACACTGAAGACATATGGGTTAGAGATAAAAAAAAAATGAATATGAAACAATAGATCAGAATTTTAGCTTTCATTTCCTGATATTCACATCTAGATGTGTTATATAACCTAGAACATGGCACCTTTGGTGGCAGACCACCCAATTTTTAGGTCAGCAAAAGTATTGGAACAGATGGTCTTGAAATAAATTAAAGTAAATACCACTTAATATTTGTTTCCATATCCCTTGTTTGCAATAACTGCACCAAGCCGGTGACCCACTGACATCACTGTTCTTCTTTTGTGATGCTTTTCCAGGCTTGTACCGCAGCTTCTTTCAGTTGTTGTTTGTTTTGGGGGGGTTTCTCCCTTCAGTTTCCTCTTCAAGGGGTGAAATCACTTGAAAATGGGTGGGTTCAAACAAAAGGTGCCATGTTCTAAGTTGTTTAACACAACTAGATAGAAATATCAGGAAATGAAAGCTGAAATTCTGATCTGTCGTCCCATGTTCATCTTTTGATCTTAAACCCAAATGTCTTCAGTAAAAAAACAAAAAAAAAAAAAATTTTGACCTTTTTTCTACAATAGAATGTTCATTTGGAATATGTTTGTTCAACGTAATCTGGCTGCCCACTGCTCCGGGTGTGTGTTCACGGTGTGTGTGTGTTTTCACTACTGTGTGTGCACTTGGATGGGTTACATGCAGAGCACAAATTCCGAATATGGGTCACCATACTTGGCTACACGTCACTTCACTCACTCACTTAAGTTCATATTAAAGAACAGAGTTCTTAAGAGTTAGTCTTACTCCCTGTATAGGGGCCGTCGTGGCCTAATGGTTAGAGAGTCGGACTTGTAACCCAAAGGTCATAGGTTTGAGTCTCAGGTCCAGCAGGGATTGTAGGTGGGGGCAGTGAATGACCAGTGCTCTCTTCCACTCAATACCACGACTGAGGTGAGACCCTTGAGAAAGGCACCAAACCCCCAATTGCTCCCCGGGTGAGCAAAAAAAGGCTGCCACTGCTCCGGGTGTGTGTTCACTACTGTGTGTGTGCACTTGGATGGGTTAAATGCAGAGCACAAATTCCAAGTATGGGTCACCATACTTGCCCACAAGTCACTTCACTTTCACTATTAATCTAGAAAGAGACATTATCTTTAAGCTCAGTATAACTATTTGTTCCAAACGCAGTGAGAGTATGTATAAGGACTTTCACAGAAAAACCCTCAATGAGACTTCACACAGTGCGAGTCCATAACACTGCACTGGTCCTCCAGTTGCCTGCTTATGTTCATCTCAGAGCATCATGTAGGAAATTTGTAGAAACGCCTGATACCTCCATCATAGAAAGGTGACACAGTGAGTATACAAGTATTATTGTACTACATACAAGTAGTTGTATTTGTGTACAATTCACAATTTTGAACCCTAAAAGTAAACAAAGCCTTTCAGTGAAATCTTTCTAGTAATTATTTTACTACCGGCTTGCTTACTCAGATTACATGCAAACATGGATAAAAGCAAGTGTAGCTTCCTGCTAGTCCAGTCTTTAAAGCTCAGTTGTGATTACATAAGCTTTATTGAGCATTAGATTTCATTTAACCTCCCTGAACTAAACAACAGCATCATGTCTTGAGGTCAGTCTATTTAGATATACAGTTGTATGCAAAAGCTTGGTCACTTCTGGCCAAATTACATATTTTGTTGATTTTTCTGAATAAAAAGAAACTTTTCAGCAATTTCTGCCAATGATAATGCATAGTTACTTTATATTTGATTAATTTAAATGGAAAAAATAAATAAACCTCGGCATGTGCAAACATTTGGACACCTTACTAAGTCAGTACTTAGACCCTTTGGCAGATATCACCATTTGCAAACACTTTTCTGCAGTCAGCTAGGAGTTATTTTATTCTTCTTTAATGAATTTTCAATGAATGGTTTTGTTTTGAGATATGTTTTGAATCACATTTGCTCTCAGAATCTGTTGATATTTACTGGAAATTATTCTTTCATCTACCTGCCTCTGATAACCACACAACCCCAAAGCATAAAAGATCCACCCCCACACTTAATAGTTGGCAAGATGTTCTTTTCAGAAAATTCTGCTCGTTTTTTTCTCTGCAAACATACCATTGGTGATTGTGGCCAAAGAGTTCCATTTTTACTTTATCACTCTAGAGTACTTGTTTCCAAAACAATCTAGATATTGTTTTACATACATCAGATGTTCAATTTGTAGACTTTGCTTGATAGTTCCCTTTAACTACCATTTCTTAATGACATTTTGACCATAGAAACTGTGAGCTGGACATCTTTTTATAGCCTTCCCTTTCTCCTCAGTCAGCTGCTAAGCCGATGGTTGTTGAGTGTTAGCACAAGGTTTGAAGTGTCAGAGAATTTATTAGGCACTGGAATTGTTGTTCCTAATGACAATTCTTGACCTGCCTAATAAGACCTAATGAGTCATTCAAGGCATAACAAGTTAATTAATATCTGAGATATTACAACTGGAAGGGGGTCCTTTTGCCATGAATACTTTTTTCCCCCTATTTTTTTAGGTTCCTCAAATATAAAGTAACCATGCACTAACATTTGCAGAAAAATGTTAAAATAGTTTGCTGAGTGATTGTGTTTACTTCTTTTCATCCGAATATGTTAATTGACTGGGGTGCCCAAACATTTGCATACAACTCTATTCAAATTGCTATTTTATCACATTTTGAGGAATTAGCAGACTAGCAAATCAATGAAACTGAAACTACAATGTGAACTGATTTCTGGACTCAGTTGGGCACTCAAGTTAGATTTCACATATTTCACATATTTCACTATTTCACGACTGAGCACTAACTGACTGGCTGGTTGACTGAGTGACTGACCGACCCCCATTGTTGAAACAGGCATGCACAGGACTTGCTTGGGACATAAGTATACAAGGTGGCAAGGAAAGTGGCAAGGAGTTTCACTATTATGTATATATGTTAGTTATACATTAGGTATAACTACATTACTTTTCCGCTACCCATGCTGTGACAAATTCCACCACTTGTGCTATAATCATTACCACCTAGTGTGCTAGAAGATCTCACTTACAAGCAGCCTAACAAATGAACAGTTAAAAAGCCAGACTGTGGATAACAGACACAAATATCCAACATAAAATTGTCAGAATACTGGTGGGAATACTGTTCTCCTGTCTGGCAAAATGTAGGCTTGCCAAGTCTTGTTTTTCCATCGTCTGGTGGACGGTGCTTCTTTTTTGATGTCAGAAATTTTCGCCAAGTACACAGAAACCTGCATGAAAACATTACGGGGACTGGGTCTGGAGTGACAAAGTGTCCTGTCTCTTGTAGTTTAAAAACTCTTTAGTTTTTGCTACGAACTGAATATGTTCAGAACTGGACTTAGTTGTTGCTACCCATAAGCCACTGCAAAATGTAAATGTTAATAGCTATCAAACATTTGCCTGCCCTGCAATGCACATATCGTCCTTGTTACTGTAACAACCAATGTGGATGCAATCAAATGAAACAACAGTCTTGATAAATTGGATTTGGTCACTTGTAATTTCCAATGTGCACGCTGAGTTAGAAAATTTGGATTTGAAAGATAAATCAGATCTGCCCTGCTGTGTTTTTTAGTTGGGCTCTGTCTTCAGTTTTGAAAATAAAGACCAAGAGAGAGGGCAAGCATTTCCTATAGACAATAACCACCAATGGGTGGTTTAATGCAGCCCAGCAGAAAGCAGAGTTGATTATTTTGCAATAACAGCACATCTGAAAATGTTTTACTCCTTAAATTCCACAGTAATTTGTCAATGGTAATTTTTTCTTTACTAGAGAACAACACATTATACTTTTTTTTAATCTGTTTATAGTTACATTTGATGTTGTGGAATGTCCAGGAACAAGTTAGATCCTATTATCGCTTACATTACATATAAAACAAAAAATACTTCTTGTCATGCTACTGAGAATTTTTTTTTTCAAAACAGCTTTACCTCTGACTGTTAAAAACCTGAGACTGTAGACTCCTTCCAAAAATCCAAAATAAACATTTCAACACAGAACCCTTCACCATATCAACACATACACATGCATTTAAAAAAAATCCATTTATGTGGAGCATCCACCATACAAGTCCCCGTGCAAGTTGAATGAATCAAATGTACTGTTAAATGTTGGGTTTAAAGAAGCACTGTTCGATTATGAACCACACAGATTTAAACTGCTACACTCATGTTTCAACTCAAACAACCCTACCAAACAGTTTTGTAAGATCTTTATTTTGTGTTAGTTTTACTCAAGTGGCAGTCACATGAAAGGTGCACA
>CM075011.1:15743453-15758391 GCA_037576675.1 Pangasius sanitwongsei | reverse complement strand
TGTTTGTTGGACCAGTAGCCAACCGTGTACCCCATTTTTGTTATGTATTGAGTTGTATTTTGAACAGTTTCTTTTGTTATTTTTTTTTTCCTTTTTCCTTTTGTGTTTGGGATTTTTTTTTTCTAGTGAAATTTTGATTTACAATGGACATTTTGCTATGGTCCTTGTTGCACCTTTTTGGAATTTGTGGCATGCAGAATTAAAAACAAACTTTCCATGGACATTTCTGGAGTTTTTTTTTTGCCGTTTTTGCTGTTTGTTCAGCCACTGCACCGACCACCCTACAACACTGAAGCACACAAGTACACACAGGAAACTATTTTTCAGTGGCCATGGTTGCATTTTCACACAGAAATATCAGCATTGAATAACAGAGCAGCAATGTGCCAGTGTAAAGGACTACAGTAAATTAGATGCTGGAAAAGTAATTCAGTACATGCAAAGGGGCTATAATAAACATCTAAGTCAGGGAAGAACAAGCAGAACCAGAGCATAAAGATGCCAGCCATGTGTTGAGACAACCTGTATCATATAATATTATTCCTTTGGACATATGACATTGTCTGTCACACCTTGGCATCACTTTAAGATAACAGTGCAAGTGCTTTACACAAACTTTATCCAGATCCACTTAAAACATCTGTATTTCAAAATGTAAAAATGCAGCTAGGGCAAGTAGGGCAATTCAGTGCAAATTCCAAGTGTATCCTGGAAAAATAAAGCTGGTTGTGTTGGAACTAATTTGCCATTTAAGTCAATATTTACCTTCATTCTTGGTTTATTCTTAATTCCCATATCAGTTTGCACATAAGAGTGTGCAGTGGTGCCATCTCACAGCTCCAGGGTCCCTGGTTCAATCCTGAGCTTATTGTACTGTCTGTCTGGAGATCTCCACAGGTCCCCAAGGGTTTCCATCTAGTTCTCTGGAGGAAATGGACTGTCTACTCTAAAATGCCCCTAGCTGTGAGCTTGTGTGTGAATGGTACTCTGAGATGGACTAGCATCCCATCCTGGATATATGCCCCACTTCATGCCCAGTGTTCCCAAGACAGGCTCTGAATCCACCACAACCCTGACCAGGATAAAGCAGTTACTGAAGATGCATGAATGAGTTGTCCTAAAACAGTTAATCACACAACTCTGTGACTGCTATAGTGTATGAAGGATTTCTTCAAGAATGTCACATCCATAATGGCAGATTTTTCCTCAGTAACATATACTGAAACAAATATTTCATTAAAGTCGTTTTTATACAATAACTTACACTTCATATTTTACTGCAAAGGACTAACACAGAGTTCATCCCAAAAATACTCGGCTCATGTAGGTAACCTCATGACAGCACTGATAAACTGTTATATATCTGTAACATCTAAATGAATCTCTTATTTTCTGTGAACGGTCACATGAAACATCAAATCCGTTCGGTCCTTCTTTGAAGCTAAGCATGTGCATGCAATTAGACACTTTTCAAGTCAAGACTGGTTTCAATATCACACTCATGAAGTCGGAATTGCCCTTTACCACCCTAAATATTCATAGTGCATTGTGCCTCTATTTCTATTGTTTGCAGTATGTTAATAAGACAGTGCTATCTGTCGTGGCGTGGAGTTAACTTGAGTTTGCTTAGTAAAAAAAAAAATACAGTAATGGTGATAATTCTCATAGCCTGAAGTTGACCAGAGTGGATGCAAGGTGAGAAAACATGAACTGTAAAAGCTGGTGGAAAATCTAGGCAGGAGTACAGCCATAAAGGTCTAGAGCTTAAACATAAAGTTGTACATCTCCTTTCTCCTTTACTACACTCTTTCCTTGTCTCTGGGGTGGTACCTTTTGTATCTTTAGTATGTATCTTTTACTTAGAAAGGTGCAGTGTCCTTTTACAGCTTTACTCTCAGGAGAAATTACAAGGAAACGTGTAGTTTAACACCCTTTTGGATTGAAATGGAAGTCATTTAAGTCTAAACTTGGCGCTGTGTGCAGAGAAGTAACAAACCCTGAGCTGAGAAAAGCCTGCAGTTGCTGTGTTCTTGTTTTGAACTGGACTTGTAGAGAGAGAGAGGTAGTGGGAGAAATGCGCCTTGTGGAACAGGTGTTTATATTCACTTGCTCTGAACATACACTCACCTTCTGCTGTCTCCGTGCCATGTCTGTCGGCTGTTTGGCATTGAAAGGATACGCTATGCACCTCAGTACAAACACATAAATCTGCAGTTTGCTTTTCCTCTCCGCTTCTTCTCTCTGAAGTCTTTCCTGCTCGCTTTTCTTCTCGTCCTCAGGAGAAGGAGGAACTGCTTTCTTGGTCTGCTGCGTCCGCACAGCTCCGGGAGTCTTTTCGGTTTTTTCCGTCTTTTCCGGGAGTTTTTCACCCAGAGTTTTAACCACCGCTTCATCCTCTGGCGGAAGTTCCGCCTCGGATTCTTCACTGGAGGACGGGTCCAGCATGGTCGACACCCGGGTTTGGAGAACTTACAGAGAAGCAGAGCGAGCGTCTTTTAATTCTCTCCGCCGTTCAGACGCGAGTCCACTTGATAACACTGTGGAAACGTGTGAGCTCGGCTCAGGGGGTGGGGCTACACCGGGAACCATTCAGCGCTACTCGCGTTTCCGCGCGTTCCTGAGCGCTGAGCGCAGAGCGCGAGCCTGTGCTGTGCGCGAGCCCACTGCTGTCACGCAAAGACAGGTAGCAAACCTGTGGCGCTGCAACACGTGAGAGGAACCGCTCTTAAAGGAGCAGGAGCACAAACACACTACCTGTTCCCCCAATGCTGTGGTTTTAATGCAACATAAATCGATTTACAAACACATAAATGGCACGTACCAAAAACAAACAAACAAAAAAAAAAGTACGACACAGATACAAGCTGTAAAGACTTTCATAATAGCCAAAAATGTAACAGGTGTTAGCATAACCCATTAATATGATAATTCCCAAATGTACTCAATATCAGAATATGTATCTGAGAAATAGCATATTACATCACATAACTTTAAATTAAAATTATCATTTGATTTCTTTGCAAAGAAAATTGAAAGGTCTAACCAAAATTTAGAGACAGTGACAATCCACAGAAGATGCTGTACTCACAATCAACTTGACAAAAGCTGCAGCTAAAATTGCCTTTCTGAAATGATCTCTTATCTTGTTTGTGGGGTAAATATTGTGTAGAACTTTCAGACAAACTTCTTAGGCTTTAATGTGGATGCAAAATGTAATGGTAAAAGCCATGCTTTTTTCCAATTCATGGGTCTAAAAACAAAAAATGTTTGAGGTTGAAATCTTCTGTGTACTCATATGCATAAGGTGATGATTGTCAATCACCTGTAAAATGCAAATCACATACATGCCACAGCTCATTTAGTGACGCCCATAAAACTCCATAAAAGGCAAAGCTCACAGAGACCTGAAAGCACAAATTTCTAATAGGCAGAAGTGGAAATTATTTTGACTCATGTCTACACCAATAAAAACATTATTTAGCTGTGTACCACCACTCAAAAAGGCTAAAATTTGGAGACAAATTACAGAAAAGGTGAATTAGCTATAAATTAAGTGAGGTGAAAAGAAAATGGTTTGACTTGAAAATGGGGGAAAAAAAGTCTTTACGCTGAGCCCAGATGATCATGGATACCAAGCATGTTGCACAGGGAAATGCTATGTTTATTGAGTTTGAGTATCTCAGTGACTGTTGGCCAGAAGTCTCTCTTCCTGATGCACTCTTCAGCATCCCACACAGTTCATCCTCTCCACCGCAATGCACACGCCCCAGTGCCATGTTGGGAAATCAGGAGGACATATCTTGTAAAGAAGCCTGATGTATTCAAGATGTCTGCTTCCCTTCTTTAAGTTTTTTCCCCTTATTTAATATTTCTTTAAATAATTCCACTAATATGAAACAACTTGATTTCACAAAATTTTCATTAAATTAGCATTTGAGGCGTGGTTACATTTATGACTTTTTATATATAACTTTACACCAACTCAGGAGCTCTTGCAAAATGCAAATGTTTTTCCAAATTAACAGGATTTTTGCCAAATTTAGAATACCAAATTTCTTGTGTAAATGCTCCTACAAACAATTCATTCGTATCCAGCTTGATAAATAAGACCCGGTGTTTGTAATTAACACATTCCAAAAGAATTTTCTTCAAGGGCTAGTATGTTGTGTTTTTTGTTTTTCAATAAATTGTGTCCTTTAATTATTTCTTACTACATTTTGGGTAAAAATGTAATATCCTTTCACCAAAAAATTATACTGTTCTTAGCTGAACAACCCCATCAGTCTGTAAACACATTGCACATATGAGAATCTGGAGATGAGGGGTGGACTTACATTTTGTATTTTACATTTATGGCATTTGGCAGACGCCCTTATCCAGATTGACTTATAGAAGTGCTTTGAAGTCTCTATCAATAAACACATTCTGATACTGGTTCGCTAGGTCACAGACTAAAAATACTATCAGTCCAAAAACTCTGTTGGGGAGGTGCGGGATAAGTGCTTTGAGGTAGGTGGGTGCTGGTCCGTTTTTGGCTTTGTAGGCAAGCATCAATGTTTTAAATCTGATGCGGGCAACTACAGGAAGCCAGTGGAGGGAGCGTAGCAATGGGGTGGTGTGGGAGAACTGTAGCTGCATTCTGCAGCACCTGAGTGGCCTGTGTGGATAGAAATGGATGATGTTGTAGAGGAGAAATCGACATAAGCGTGTCAGATTAGCAGTGTGAGAGGAAAGGGACAGTTGATTGTCCATGGTTACCCCAAGGTTGTGTGCAGTAACCGAAGGTGAGATCAGAGATTTGTCCAGGGAGATCGCAAGATCTTGACATTGGGATGAATCACATGGGATAAACAGCAGTGCAGTTTTGCTGGGATTAAGTTTCAGCTGATGAACTGTCATCCATGATGAGATGTCTGCCAGACATGCTAAGATCTGAGCAGAAACATGAGTATCTGAGGGAGGGAAGGAGAGGATGAGCTGAGTGTCATCCGCATAGCAGTGGCATGAAAACCTATGTGAGAATATGACCGCACCAAGAAATTGAGTCTGCGTCAGTGGAGAGTCTGTGGGGAGCTGTCACCTGATATGACCGACCTTCCAGGTAGGAAGCAAACCACTGCCATGGTGCACCATGAATTCCTAGACTCATGAGGGTGGACAAGATAGGTTTACTGTGTCAAATGCTGCTGAAAGGTCAAGGAGGATGAGGACTGATGACAGTTTGGCTGATCTAGCAGCAAGTAGCTTATCAGTGATGGCCAAAAAGTCAGTCTCTGTGGAATGTGCTGCTTTGAAGCCGGACTGGTTAGGATCTTGGAGGTTGTTCTGTAGATAGAGAGACAGTTGACAGTTGTGGACAGTTCGTTCAAGGATTTTAGAAAGAAAAGAAAGAAGTGATACTGGTCGGTAGTTGCTGATGTCAGAGGGATCCAGAGTGGGCTTCCTCTGGATGGGAATGACCCTTGCTCTCATGAATGCAATTGGTACATGACCAGATGTGGAGCCATTGATGATAGAAGTGATGAAGGGGAGGAGGTCTTGAGAGATGGTCTGGAGCGAGGTGAAAGGAAATGGATCCAATGGGCAGGTGGTAGGATTGCAGGACAAGATGACTTGCAGGATTGCTTTTGTTTCTAGTTTAGAAAAATGTGTCAGCAAAGGAGAAGGAGAATCTTTTCAATCTTCTCATCATAAAAGGTGGGAAAAAAAAGGTTCAGCAATCAGGGAGGACAGAGCAGGAGGAGCCGGTGGGTTGAGTAGTGAAGAAAAGATGTTCTTGCAGAAATTTCCAGCTTTTTCTTGTAGAAGGCAGTCTTAGCACAAGTCACTTCAGATGAGAATTTGAACAGGTGAGCAAGAAGCAAGATTTGTGTCAAGTTGCGATTTCTTCCATGTTCTCTCTGCTGTTCTTAATTCTCTCCAATTGCTGCATAACACATCCAGTAACCAAGGATCAGGGCAGGAAATCTTCCTGGGTTTAGAGGATAGAGGGCAGAGGAGGTCCATGGATGAAGAAAGTGAGGAGAGGAAAGTGTCTGTGGCTAACTCCAATGGTAGGGAGGAAAAGAAGTCAGGGTCTGGAAGGGATGATAGGGTGCAGGAAGCTATGAAGGAAGGGGGGATAGAGTGGAGGTTTTGAAGAGTGAGAGAGAAGTATTGATAGTTGGTTTAGACAGGATAGGGAGGGTGATGGTGAAAGATATCAAGTGATGATCGGAGATGTGGAGTGGGGTTGCACCCTAAGTGGGGTGGACTTAGGGTGGTGGGGGCCCCTGGGCTTGAACTCTAACCCTAACCCTTGTATACTGTCTGCTGTTGTATGCTGACTGCTCCAAAAGTACAACTAGTTTTGGAGCTATTGTTCTAACCATATATTCTAATTCTTTTGAATTGAAAAACATCAGCTAATCAGTTTGTCTGTGTAGTTGACAGTAGTTGATTAGAGTGGCTCCCGTGCAGGAAGACCCTACTGAAATCAAACACTATTAATGTGTGTGCTGCACTTTAGCAATGGCCCCAATGTTTCAAATTCAGATTCTCAGAGTATTTTTGAAGAAAAAGTTCTACTAACCTTGAATCAGTTAATTCTTCTTTTGATGCCATATTCAAGATAGGAGCACAGATATTAACAACCTACTGGGCATTATTATCTGTTGCACCTCCGATGGTGCCATAACGCCAGCTGCAGGGTCCTCTGCCAGGAGCCACCCTTCACCGATGTTGCACTCCATTAATCCAGGAACAGCTCAAGGTGGTGGAGCAGCGGTAAAGATGTCTCCCCACCACTCCCTGCAGCTGACCCTAGCCAGAACTTTCCTTGTGCTGCCTCTTCAGCAAGCTCCCAGAGATTCCAAGTGACTTCAGAAAGTGCTGAGTGGATGTCCCGGTGAAACCTCTACAGCTTTACAGAGTAGGTGAATGCCTCCAACCTGCTTCTCTGCATTCAGTTGTCAGCTTCCTGTACTTTTTCCTCTCAAAGGCTGCCTCCATTGATGTTGAGCTCTTCCATGATAACTGCCCTGGCAGACTTCAGCTGTTTGTTGAGGTCAGCTCTCAGGTCCCACTTTCCATCCATGTGTCAGGACAAACCGCTCCTTCTGAGTGATGTTCTGTGCCCCACTTTCTTGCTCCAAGAAATGGATCAGCCATTGCATTGTTACAGTCTGTGTGCTTCTAAGACCTCTGCTAGCCTCCGCAGGACACAGTCTTGATCAAGTGGTCAAGTGGCTTTTATAGTCTTTTCAACCATATACAGCTGGTACAATACATAGTGAGACAAAACAATGTTCCTCCAGGAGCACAAGCACAAATAGGCACAGTAGAGGACAGTGCAATGCTGAACAATACAAAGTTCTAGTGTGGATGAAGTGGATGCCATCTGGACAGGCCCTGAGAAAATTCCGCCTTGTAGCTGGAGAAAATAGCTGCAAACTTTGGTTCTGGAAATCGCATAGTTGGCAAGTTGCCCCTGAACTGTGCCAAATGTGCAGGATTCTAGGGCTTGGGAGAGTATTGTATGTGTACCTAATGAGCTGTGTTCAGCCTCATCTGAGGAATCTTCCACATCAGCCCAGGTTATGGCCCTGCTGGTAACGGCCTCCTAGGTTGTTCAGCTCCCTTATTGCTGTTGGCTCACTGCACAGATCATGTACTTCTCCCACACCACCCCGTTGCTACACTCCACTGCCTTCCTGTAGCTGCCTGCATTAGGTTTAAAACACTGATACTTGACTATAAAACCAAAAACAGACCAACACCCACCTACCTTAAAGCACTTATCACACCCTGCATTGCACCATGCTCCCTCCGATCCTCTAGCACTGCTCAACTGGTCCCACCATCTCTCAGGGTACAAGAAGGGAGACTCTTCTCTGTTCTGGCACCTAGGTGGTGGAATGAACTTCCCCTAGATGTCTGAACAGCTGAGTCACTGGCAGTGTTCAAATGATGTCTAAAGACCTACCTCTTCCTAAAGTACTTAAATTAGCACTTTGCAAATTGTGTTGTCTGTTTGTTTTCTTACTATATTACCTCCAGAACAGAGGTAACAGAGGAGCTGTTTTCTACCCAAGTCTAGCCCTGTCTGACTGCAACCACCTGACGATCTCTTGGTGTTTCAGCCAGCTGACAAAACATGTAGGCTTACAGTAGTTTGGCATGCCATCTGTGTGCTATAGACCAGAAATATCTGTCTGAGTATGAAACTTTACCACAGTAAAAAAGACATGATTCCATCACCTTGAATCAAACCTATACATAGCCACACAGCACACTCTGTGTGTTATGTGTAATATGTATTGTTATCAGACAGCAATGTAGCCCATCAGACAAAAGCCATGATAAAGCTAGCCCAAATAAAAGCCCTAAAACAAAATACAAAAAGACAGGTCTCTGAACTTCATAGCTCTTAGAATTTATGTTTGCAGCAAAGTCCTTGAAAAGTCCACCTCAGTAAAATCCACCCTCTGAAAGTTTTTACTTTTTTGTGTACCACTATCATCATTTTTGTTATCTGACATTTGTAGTCTTTAAAGAAAAACATTCTGATTCTAGTACTAAAAGGCAAGGCAAACATGGTACAGAGCAGGGATTTGATATGTGTTTCTGATGGGTGTAGACTGGTCTGCTTTTGGCTGTTGTTGGTGTTCTAAATCTGATGCAGCTACAGAAAGCCAGTGGAGGGAATGCATCAGTGGGGTGATGTGTCAAATGTCATGTAGCTGCATTATGGGTTAGTTGCAGGGTTCATGGCATACAGGTAAAGGCGTGTTGCAGTAGTCCAATTTTAAGATGACAAAGGATTGAACAAGCACCTGAGTGGCCTCCATAGAGAGGAAAGGCAGGACCATCTTGATGATGTAGAGGAGACATGTATGTGACCAAGTTAGGCTAGCAATATGAGGAAAAAAGATGAAGTTGTCCAGAAATAAACTATGGTTGTGGGTGTTGTCAGGTGGTGTGAGTTCTCCAGGGAGATGACAAGATCTTGATATCTGGATGCATCTCTAGGGATATTTCTCAGCTCACTCTTATTGGGATTTAGTTTTTGGTGATGAGCTGCCATCCAAGACAAGATGTCCATGAGAAATCTGAGCATGAGTGTTTGAGAGCAGAAAAGTCATAATACTATGAAAATATCAGTTCCAAATTTTGCATTTCCCTTTCTAAATGTGATATAAATATTCTACTATAACTTGTCCACCATTTACCGTTATAGCTGCTATCAACCTCTTTTTTTTTTTTTTTTACCATGACCATGTTTTTGATCCTCTCCCTAATTCTGCTTTCTGAGAGTGCCATGAGGTTCAAACTTTTGACCTCTTTCATGCAGGTCTTTTCAAAGTACTTTTCTGTTCATTCGCCTCAGGTTTTGGATTGTTGGCCTGTTTCTTGATCCACCCACATATTTAAAATTTCTGGGAATAGTTATCTTGAAGATAAATTGTAAATTTACATTTAGTTACTTTTAACATGCTTTTTGCACTTAACTGTACACTGTAAAAATGTCCATGTAATTTATGGTGAAATACTGTTAAACAATAAAAAACTGCAAATGGAAATATGGGGAAAAATTTTCCAAAATATCAAAACACTGTAACTAGTAATACAAACCAATCTTGTTATTTTTACTGTAACAATTTGAAAACCTAAACCAGTTTTGCTGCATAAAATACTGTCTACCTTCAAAAGTAAAGGTGAAACACCATCATGTGTTAAACAAACTTTTACCTTCGTTTTCACATGAAATCAGTGAACTTTTCATGAATAAATACTGTACAAAAAAACTGTAAAACTCTAAAAACAAAACAAAACAAAAAAAAAACCAATGTATTGCTATGTAAACAACAAAATCTATTTTATTTTGTAATGTAGGCCAATATTAATTATTTGACTATTTATATAGTTAAAAGGATCTGTGTGTGTGTGTGTGTGTGTGTGTGTGGCCAATGTGGGTGCAGGTTTTCATTCCAACCAAGCAGGAGCCACACCTGATTCCACCTGTTTAATCAGCTAAACTTGTGTTGCAAGGGACTATCACATGTGTCTCCTGCAGGCCTTTTTAAGTATTTTTATTTTGATGTTTTTTTTTTTTTTTCCCCCAGTAGTTTAACAGCTACATAAGCTGGTAATTATGCTTTGGATCTGGATGAGATTTTACTACTGGAAATAAATGATGTATTTTTTCATACAAAAATGGCTGATTTATTTAAAAAATAGTTGATTTATACAAAAATGGTTGATTTATACAAAAATGGTTGCTTCATACAAAAACAGTTGCTTTACTGGAGTTTTAAGGAATCAACTTTGCATTTTACTACTACAAACTAATACTTATGAAGAACAACTCTTATTACCAAGTACATTTTAACAGTTATATTTTGTTTTGTTTCTCTTTGTTCTCCTTTGCTGTGACCAATTCCTGCTGACAGATGATTATCAACCCGTTATGGGAGACGGCCTTGTAAGCACTTGAGGACAGCCTCCCACTCTATCTACATCCAGATTTTTCTTTCACTATATTTATGGGAAGTTTTGTCTTGCTTGAAAAACTTTGGCTTCACCAGTCACTTCCATTTTGTCTTATATGCTCCAACTTTGTTGCAGGTGTGTACGACCCAAACCGTATGTACCTGTTAGCTACATCGCACATGTGAAGTTGGATAGATGGCGTGTGCCTGTTCCTTCCTGTATTAAATCTGTTATAATATGAATGTGATATCTGTGTAGGATTATTTATTTATTTATTTATTTATTTATTTATTTATTTATTTTTTGCATATGCCATAGGTCATGTGAGGTCAATGAGGTCATGTGATGTGCAGGGTCTGATGCTAACATGTGTCATGTTAGCATCAGACCCTGCACATCACATGACCTCATTGATCACATATGCCTGTCCCGGCAAATGAAAGCTGAAATTCTGATCTATGGCCACGTATTCATCTTTTTCATCTCAAACTCAAATGTCTGCAGTGTATAGCAAAAACAAAAGAATTGGCCTTTCCATTCCAATATTTTCGGAGGGGACTGTAGGTTTATATTGTGTGTTTAAAATGTGCAAGCAATGGACTATACATGAAAAATATTCTCATTTATTTAATAGAAAACAAGCATTTACATCGGCACAAGTGTGTGGTACATTAAACTGTTACTAAGTAGTAGTAGTAGATAGTGGAATGTCACAGTGACATGAGAACATCAGGACAACATGAGCCATTTAATCAAGTCATTGGCTAAATTCTTGGCACACTTTGTGATTACACTTGGATGTTTATGTGTGCCTGTCTATCATAGGTTTATTATGTAATCAAGATATTACATTACTTCCTTCCTTCCTTCATTCATTCGTTCATTCATTCGTTCTCATTCTGTTTTTCCTAGTAGGAGTCCCAACATGCTGAGAACGTCAGTATAAAAAATGTACAATAATGTAGATTAGAAATAATGCTACAGTACATTTGTATGCAAATATTCAAGTAAACTTTAAAACATTATCAGTTTGGAGTCCAATAAACTGGCACAAATAACATAACTTTTAAAAGGATACAACATACTTGTTCCATACATGCCCAGGCAAAGTAATCTGTCATCAAAGTTCAGTTAGCTAAAGTACAATGCTCACTATAAATGTTTCTGGATCACGAACCGTATAGCTAAATGATCAAATCAAATCCAATTTGCCTTTCATTTTTAATACAGACAAATGTATATTTAACAAAAATAACATGAATGCTTACAGGAATCATTTCAGTTGATGTTCTTTTGGAATGAAAATCCTGCAGTTGAGTGTATAGACACTATTTTTTAATTCATTTTGAAACTGATGTAGTTTTTCTGAAATAGTTCTATATATGAAGGTTGTTATTGTTGTTTTTCTTTCAGCTGCCCCCATTAGGGGTCGCCACAGCAGATCATTGGTCTGCATGTTTGATTTGGCACAGGTTTTATGTCCTTCCTGATGCAACCTGCCCTTATCCGGGCTTGGGACCAGCACTGAGAGTACACTTCCAGTGGCTGGGTTGGTTCCCTGCCCGGGAGTCAAACCTGGGCCACAGCAGTGAAAGCGTGGGATCCTTAGCTGCTAGACCACTAGGGACCCAGTTCTATATGTGAAGGTAACACAGCAAAATAAATTAACAACAGTGGTTTTTCTCATATAAGGCCAGATGGACACAAATGAATCCTGTAGTTTTTTTTAGTTTTTTTTTAAACAATGTAAGAGTTCACGCAGCCTAGGGGATTTTGCTGTAAATCATTTATAGATAGCGGTTAGCAGCTCCTTGGAGCTCTCTTAAAAATTTGGAATTTTAGATCAAAACAAGTGAGCCTAAAATCTGACCCCTGCCTTTTTATTTTACCTTGTCTAGACTTTCTAGTGAGCCCCAAATTTCTGCTTTTAGATGTGTTCCCTTTTTATTCATTCATTTGAACAGCAATTCTATGGATTTAAATGAGTACTTGTATATCACTTTGTAAAGATATGAGCTACATATAAAAGGTGCTTATAAAAGGTGCTTATAAAAATAAAGTTAGTACTTTTAGAAGTAGTTATTAAAGTACCTCCAATACAAAATATCTCCAATACAAAATATCTATACAACACCCATTAAGCTCATTTACACAAACCTCTTCTGCGTACTTATGGAACACTGCTACAAAATATGGATACTTTCACTGTTGAATTATAGTTATATAAATAGTGCCTTTTTACATTTACTACCCACAGAATCGAAGCACATTATCCAATATACAAAGATACTGTATGCTTTTCATCCTTGTTTACATTAGACACTCCAGTAAACTGTAGCAGTTTAGAACCCAGTTGTGTTTGTCATGCCAAAGGTAGGAGCCCAGTCTGGATATGTATCCAGAACAAAGATTGGTCTTCCCCAAGTACTGATAGCCAACAGCACCGAAAGAACACCAATGACATTCAAGCCCAGTCCTGCTTTGACCTGGACAGATTAAGCAACCACAAACCGAATATTACCTGAGACTGCACATTGATTAAGATTCAATTAAGTTGAATATTTAACTTAAAGTGATAAGGACTCACCATATCCATGATTTTTACATGCCCATATGCAAAGACGATGGCATTTGGAGGATTGGAAACAGGAAGCAAGAAGGAGAATGACACACTGAGAGTTGCTGGTATTAGCATGTAGAGGGGGTTGACGTTGATGGCTTCAGCCTGATAACGACATACACATAACACTCAGTATTATTAATATGAATGTCAAATATCACGCTTATTTCCATGTGAAAAGCACATTAATGCTTTCAAATTTTATCTAAAGTTAACATACCAGTGGAGCAAGAATGGGCAGGAAGATGGTGATGGTGGCTGGATTACTAGCCACTTCTGTAATGGACGTGACAATCAGACAGGCAATAGTAACAATGACCAAAAGAGGGAGATTCCCCAATGGAGTCATCAGTTCTGCAACCCAAGTGGATAAACCAGATACCTGTGGGTTGAATAAAAGAATCAGTAAAATGTATCAGTGTATGCTTCAATAAAGACATGGAAACAAGCAAAGAACCTTAGACCAGGAGTTCTCAAAATTGTTGCCACCAGGGGCCTTTAACTGTAAAAAAAAATCCAGAGATCCCTCAGTACAGATTATTTTGTGAACATAATCAAACTAAGAAAATTTTATACTCATTATGTAAATGTGTAGAATAACATTTTGATGATGTATTAGCGCTGCTTTTTCAAACCCTCTAGGAAACATTTTTTATTATTAAAACTGTCGTTAGATTTAAGTTGACATTATTTACAGAGCTACTGGTTTTGAGTTATTGAAGTATCAATTAAACCCATTTAATTTAATTGACCAGTGAAATAGGCGAATGACTGTAAGAACTCAGAAATAAATATAATAACTTTCATAATGGTGGGTTGTGATTTTCACCACTACATGGTGGGTTGTGATTTATGCACCCCTTGGGGTTCTGGACCTCTTATTGAGAACCTTGGGCTTAGACTAGAGATGTCCAATCTTATCTGGTACTTTTCTAGATAAGATCAGATACCACTGGCCTAGACCAAACACTTAAACACTTAAACTTTGCCTTGAGTAACCACATGTCCAAATACTAAAATTCATTACATTAATATAATAAGGCTCCCATTAATTCTTACCCCAGTTAGAACCTTATAGTATTATTAGTGTCTAAAGTTGCATGTTGTGCCAGTGAAATTCAAGTGCAGCATGTCTAGCATGGCTATCAACCATATCCCTTTGAGGATGTTCAGTGCTAAACTTGCCATGACATTTGGATTGCTGGATCAAAAGCATACAGTGCTTAGTCCCCTCTTAGTCCCCACCACCCCCATACCCCTTGTACTACGCACAAAGGATAATAAGAGGCAAAGGCATTCATTTTCAGCCTCTCGTGCTGGCAGAACACAAACAGAAATAGTCATGAACTGCTCCGATGGAAGGAAAAATGGAAGCTTTGTAGCGCTTTTATGCTGAATCACAGCTGTGTCATTCTACTAAATGCATGCATATATATATATGCTGAAACATATGCTACATATATGTATATACACACACACACACATATATATATATATATATGTGTGTGTGTGTGTGTGTGTTTATGTTTAGTGTGTACATGAAAACTGAAGATGTTCACATTTCGGAAAATGTTACCTTGGTGCCCTCTGCTAGCGCAAAACCCCCTCCCACGAGCAGACAGATCTCCCACGGCATACAGGCTTGGAATTCCTTCCATGATATCATAGCATCTATAAGAAAAGTGAGAGACACTTGTTAGCAAGAATACTGCAGGCAAATATATATATATATATTTGCCTGCAGTATTCTTGCTAACAAGTGTTAGTGTTTTATATATATACTACTCACAATAAGTTAGGGATATTGTTATTTACATGAGTGCTTTTCCTATTTGCTCTGAATTTTAA
>CM075011.1:15679713-15731829 GCA_037576675.1 Pangasius sanitwongsei | reverse complement strand
ACACAAAATGAGGTGTGTCTATCACCCCAATACAATTGCCTCCCTATCCCAAAAATGTCTGAAGTGAAACAAACACCATATGTATGACATCCACTGAGTCTCTCACAATATCCCTAACTTATTGTGAGTAGTATATATAGTATATATACTGTATATATGTCACAAAAGCTCGGATTTGATTCCACAATTATAATGGTATTTCAGGATGATGAGGATGGTTAATGATGTACCATAGTTATCTCCAGTGGGCCTCTTAGAAGGGATGATGAAGAACAACATGCCCAGAAGGAGAGCGACAGTGGCATCAGTTGCATATCCTGGATAGCTACACAGAGAGACGAGACATCACTAATTAGAATTAAATGAAAGATGATTTTATAATAATTACTTTGGAGTCTGTTTTGCAGTTACATTCATATTCATGAAATATTCTGAAATCAATGAGAGAATGTTAATTGTTTTATTAAACAGTTAAAGATATCTTAATCCTAATCTCTGAACACACAGTGAGTTAGTATGATCTCAGTGCACTCACTCAGGAAACAGAGATGCCCAACCTGGCATGAAGCCTGGCTCTCTCACAAACCACAGCACTGCCATCAGCATGAAAATAACAAGGGTGATCATCTCCTGTCGGCTAGTGCGAAAAAATAATTCATAAATGAGAGAACGTTATAAACGTGGATATTCTCCTATATCCAGTTTCAAACACACAAATACACAAATTTCAAACTCATTATGGATAACAGTGCATTAGTTTATGCTCCATTAAGTTTTCGAAGTAGAGTTTACTTTAATGTAGCTGTTGGATAAATGCAGTCATTTGGCAAGTATTAATCTGGCCATTTATGGCAAGTAAATATATATTTTCTTTTTAGCATTTTTACACCAACACAACACTTGTTACATGTATGACTATTTGAAGTGCCTGACCTCATGCTCCCCAGTGCATTGTATTGATCTTTGATATGCTTGGCTGCTGCAATCTCTCTCTCAGAAGGACCCCTTCTGGAGGATAGTGAGGAGCAGAAACTGAGGAGCAAGAAAAAGATACTATTCATATGCATCATAAAGTTTAAACATGAAAGATATTGGGGATTAAATAAAATCTTGTTTGCCAGTATGTCCTAATTATGGAACATAAACACACACACATATATAAGTGTGTGTGTGTGTGTGTGTGTGTGTGTGTGATATGTGAAGTATATATGAAAATTATGAATGGGCCATGAGCATGTAAGTCATAATTAACACTCACTTAGTGCCCAAAAACAGCCAATGCATCCATATCCAAGCCAAACACAGGACAATAATGCAGATAGGCAGACAGAAAATAAACCAGTTTCCAAAATTGATGGACTTGCATTCTGGGTAAAATCTGTAAAAGTAATCATTAATACTTAAAACCATACAGTTTCAATATTTCCTTCTGATGAATAAATTCAATCAAATACAAAACCACACATAGGTCTGAGTTGCAGTTCTGAAAACGTACTGATGCATATATTCAGCAAAGATAAGATTTGAAGATGTTCCAGGCAGAGTTGCCAGTCCACCGATGTTTGCCGAGTAGGCAATGGCCAGAGACAAACATTTACACATCATTTGATCTCGGTGTGTTCTGTAGTTCGAGTGTAATGGAGAACTTGGCAGAGCCTGAGGGATAGATACAGAAAAAAATTATTTAACATTCAACATCTACAATGGAGTTACAAAATGCGACTTTACTAAATTGAAATCAGTGAGACCATACTTTGGCTGTTGGGTCAGAAAAACAGCATATTCAATTACGTTCATAAAAGAGTTTTTGTTTTGTAGATGTGTGTGTGTGTGTGTGTGTGTGTGTGTGATTTACCTCCGTGGAATGATCCTCCTCAGGGACAGTAATAAAAACTTCCTTAATCACTGCCTCTGTGCTGTATGGATAAAAAAGAGTTCATGGGCATTAGTAAAGAAGATAATACAAGTAAATAAGTTGCTTATAATAAAAAAGTTCATCATGGTCACCTTTTCTCATCTTTGGCTTTTTCACACTGTTTCTCAGCATCTATGAAATCAAACAATGTGAGATTTCGAAAATATGAATATTAGCTATGTTGGATAATTGTTGGAGTTGAATGTTTTATGTGACTGACCTCCTTCCAGCTGGAGTGCAGGATTGCAGATGCCTTTCAGTGCTGGCTGCTGTGTATCCTGCTGGCTGCTGACCTGGCCCTCTGCACTCATGACCTGCTGCATCACGGCCTCTGCTATTGGCATCACCATGGCCACTGTGGAGGTGTTGCTCAGCCACATGGAGAGGAAAGCACAGCCTACCATGAAGCCCAGCATCAACCTGGAGTGAATGCATTAGATACAATCTGATGTCGGTCAACACACCACAATTTCTTAAATAAATATTCTAAATACTTCAAAATTCTTCAAAAATGTTCACATAATAATATGCGTTCCTTGGCCATCTAAATTTTTAAATCAGTTGCTTAATATCAAAGGAAGATGTTATGCATTAAAATACCTCCTTGAATCCAATATATTTAAAATGTCTGGAGAAAAGGGACAGAAAAAGAGAATGAGAGAGATCAATAAGACCCACATGCCAGGGTTTACTCCAACCATAGTGACCAGCCTGAGAGCAATTCGCCGGTGCAGACCCCACTTCTCGATTGAGGTTGCGAGACAGATGACTCCAAGCAGGAGTAAGTGGAAATCTTTAAAATACAATGTTGCAACCTGTGTACAAGGAGAAACTAACTTGGATGGATAGTGACATCTAATAATGTTGCAAACACATGCAATATAAAAAGTGACATCAATCAATTTTTTAGACATGTCTTGAATCTGGATTGAAGCTTACCACTGAGGACTTCATAATCCCGAAGAGAGGAAAGAGAAGTGCTGGAAGAAGGGCCGTCACAGACAGAGGCAATGCCTCTGTCATCCAGAACACCGCCATCAGCACCAGCGTATATGCACATTGAGCCACCTGAAAGATGTTAAATGAATATTATACACACACAAGCTGTGAAATCATCCAATTTAACAATTATCTTGTACATTACACTTGAGGCAGCACTACCAAGGGTTTGCATTTTATGCAGAAGATTCTGTGCCAGGTAGAAAGCAATCACACAGAGGTAAAAATGTGAAGACAGTATTGCTTTTTAACTGTGACATGAGAACAACATGCCACACTAAAAAGCAAACCCTTCATCGCTTTTATGTTGCTTTATCTCTTCACTGAAAAACAGTCAGCAGGTATTGCTTTTTCAATTAAATTCTATGAATGTAATTCCTTATTGCATTGCATTTCACTTTCATGACTGCAGTCGTACCACACCGAAATGCAATCACAGTCCAATCACAGCCCTAAGCCGCACTCAGGGCTCTTTTGTAATCAGAGAAAGGGAGAAAGCTTTGCTTTTCGGTGTGATACATTGTCATCATTTCACAAAAAAAAGCAATACTGTGTCTGTTTATTGCATTTCATGTTGTTCCTCTGCTTTGTTTGCTTTTCTATCTGGCATGAAATCATTTCCATTATTTAGTATTTAATGGCAAATTTTAATTTTTAATTGAGTAACATAATTGTGAAATACATGTGGAATTTGATGTTGCAATATGAAGTGATAACTAGCAAACATCAGGCTAGCAACAGTAATTAATGCATTCAGGTTTACTTTTAGTTTTAATTTTTATTACAAGTTAACACAAGTTAACACAAAAGTGGCCAGACAGCTACAGATGATTAACCAAATGCTGCGTGTTACCCCCCATAAATCCATAAAAATACAATAAAAGTCAAAGGTTAAGGACGTGCACTATATCGCCAAAAGTATGTGGAGTCCTGTCCAATCACAATCATATGCTTGTTGAGCATCCCATTCCAGATTTCCAGCTTCTCCAAGGCTTTCCACTACATTTTGGAGTGTTATTGTGGGGATTTGCTCATTCAGCCACAAGAGCATTCATGAGGTCAGGCAGTGATGATGGGTGTGGAGGCCTGTCACTTAGTCAGCATTCCAGTTCATCTCAAAGGTGTACAGTGGGGTTGAGGTCAGGGCTCTGTGCTCCACTCCAACTTTGGCAAATTACCCCGCTTTGTGTACAAGGGCATTGTCAAGGTGGAGCAGGTTTGGGCTCGACTGCTTAGTTCCAGTGAAGGGAAATCTTAAAGCTACAGCATAAAAGATATTCTAAACTAATGTGTGCGACTTTGTAGCAACATTTTAAGGAAGGCCCACGTACAGTGTGATGGTCAGATGTCCACATACTTGTGATCATATAGTGTAAATAATTACTAGCAAATTAATTTATTACCACTTGTTGGAATACTAATTTATTTCTAATCAAATCTGTAGGTACAGTTCTTAGAATTCTATGTTCATAATGCTACATTACTGAAAGATATGAAGACACATAGTTTAAATCTGTGAAGTGAGATTGAGTCTGTTTTTGGTCTATTTGTTGTACATTAAACTTAAATATTAAATATTTAAATATTTATAAATATTTTCTCAAAGTGATTTCTCACAGTAAGTATAACTGAGATTAAAATTCTTACTTTTTTTTACATTTATGTTTATTGAATAAAACAAACTTGGTATCAGAGGAGTTATTCTGAATCTTGCTCAAATTGCTGCATCTTTCAATTTTGTCAATTTTTATTCCACCACATTCTACGTTACTACACATTTTTATACTCCAAGCACTTTTGATTTTTGTGTTTGCATACACTCACCTTTGTGTTGATGACTAGGGGAAGCGGTAGCATTAATAGTGGTGTGAGAATGATGATGAACAGACTGCGAAAGCTCCATACTGCTCCAGTAAACGCCCTCATCATTGAGCTGAATGGTGTAAACTCAGCGACTCTATTGCATGAAGCGACTTAAATAGGCTGCCAGTGATTGATCTTTGCCCATGTACCACCTTTGACCTATATTCATGCTGTTACTGGTCTGTGAGTTACCTGCAGGGGATGAATCCCACTACAGGAATGATTCAAAAGATTAAGCTTTAACATTCGGAGAATCCCACGGCTTTTCTTAAGGTGGTATGCCCTCAGTGACACTCATTGCGAGTGGCAATAAAATGAACACAAGATCTGAGTTCTGAGAAGAATTGACTTATAAAGCAAAACAAATCCTTGTCACTGTGTGGATATTAAATTTTAAACCTCAGGTATAAAATCATATAAATGATTACCACTGACCAATTATGAACATGACTAGGCATTTTCGTTCAAGAGATATAAATTCTATTGCATCCTTTTAAAAAGTATTATTCTGAATTGTTCTGAACACCTTAGTAGCAATATAATCGGCTGAAACTTCAATCTGGATTCTGTACAAACTAGAATTGGCTGGTTTCTCTATACATGAAGAAGCACTAAATTGCTTAGTATGTTGATTTCTGCTCTCTTCTGAGAACCAGCTGTCTTCTCAGCCCAAATAAAACCTGGTATTGGCATGTTTTTCCCCTAAAGCAAAGATCACGATGCTCCTGCGGCATTGTTAAAGAATAACAATATCACCTAGAAAACACAAACCCATTAATGAGACATAACAGTACATGATGCATGCTGGGCTCAGAAGCAGCTGTTGGAAGGCTGGGACAGTTGTCTTGAATGGAATCTGAATTCCAGAAATGGTTTATTAAGGTTTACTGTTGTATTTCAGTCAACATGTTTTGAGTTATTGTCTTCAATGGGTCCCTCATCTTCTTGCCCAAAAAAAACAAAAAAAACCCCAAAAACTGATGTCTAACTTTATGGACCTTTTATACAGAAAACGATTATCAAAAGGGCTTAAGGCATTATCAAGATCAAATAATCTACAAATTGTGATAACAATAACCTAAGTCCAAAGTTTATACTGTAATGTAGCATTGGTATCCTTCTTAGTCAAACATAAAATGCAAATACATGTATAATGTAAATAAAAAGTGCAAAGGCAATATTTGCAAATGGTGAGGAAAGAACTTCCCTTGAAAAAAAGGCTATTTATTCTGTGAACTAAAAAGCTCTTACATGTAGTCTAGTATACATGAATTTGATCATGAGCAGTAGGCTACAGAAGGAATGAAGGTTTCTAAGAGTTTTTCATTACAAAGAAGCATGCCTTAGTTTTTCAGTTCGTTATAACTGAAGAGATTGAAAACCTTACCAAAAAGAGTTCTTTTGGTACTCTAACGAATGGCTTCCTTTTTTAAACCCCGTTTTGATGATTATCTAGATGGATGATTGATGTTTATCTGTTGATGTTTATGTAGATGTAGAATAAATATGAACCCTTTCACAGGCACAATACTGTGAGCAATAAGTAACCAACTGACTTTCATTAAAATTCAAATACTTGTAAAACTGCACTCAAGCACTTCTGAGATTATAGTTTCACGCATACGAAGCACTCAGGTCACTTTCTCTGCTGCCAATGTGATTAACAGCATTAACATTCAATAAAAAAAATATTCCAGGACACATATGAGACCAATGTTCATTTGACAATCCTTTCCTGTCTCTCTCTGCCAACCAATGCCTCACTAATAAATATATAATTACTGGAAGATTGATGGTTTGTTTATATGGCTCATATTGATGGGTGTCTTTATTGCGGTTTATCCGACATGAGATAAGAGACTGGACTGATCTGTTTTAACATAATCATTCCAGGGCTTTTCTTGTTAGAGTTTGTGTCTCACTACATAGACTGTTTCATCACAAGGCCAAATCATGTGCTGTGCTCATATTCACTACAACTGCTTAATCAGTGATCAGTTACTTGCTATTGTCTGTTTAAAACTCTTTAAAAAGATGGGGAAATGGGAAATTTATGATAATACGAGGATTACTAATTTGTAAATGGGAACCTTGACGTTATACATAGCCAACTTTTCTTTTTCATAACCTTACCTTAAATGTGTCTTATTTAATGAAGGAGTAACTAAAACATTCACATTTATGGTATTTGGCAGACGCCCTTATCCAGAGCAACTTACATTTATCTCATTCATACAACTGAGCGGTTGAGGGCCTTGCTCATGGGCCCAGCAGTGGCAGCGCTGGGGATTAAACTCATGACCTTCCAAGCAGGAGTCCAACGTCTTAACCACTGAGCTACCACTGCCCTATGCCCTCTGCCCACTGCCCACTGCTAAAATCACTGAATATTAGAACTTGAACTGTATTATTTAGCATCATTGCCTCAGTTTATATTTATTACATTAATTTTGTTCGCATGAATCTTGAGACCACAAGGAGTAACACCTTTTGGGGCGTGCTGATATAGGAAAATAATAAATGGTGGGGTGGAGTGGTCTGATGTGTAACAATGGGCTGTTACCACAGTGTTTTATTCCTCTTAGACCACTGTAGTTCACTAAATTGCTGGTCATTGCCTTGCCAGTTTCCCTTTTTTCTCTCTCTATTGAAGTTAGTAAGACAAATATGCAGATTGTCATTTTACCAAGAGACTGCAAAGCCCACTGTCCTGTCTCAGAAAACTTGAAGGACTCACTGACACTTGAGAATCATTCAAAAATGCTAAATAAACATCACAGAAAACTTCACCATATCAACAATTACACACATTGTTTAATCCATTTAGGTGCCTGTGTAAGTTTTAAAAAAATGATTATTTTTTTGGATTAAAACAAGTGTAAACCATGTAGCCAGAAGCTACTGTCAGAGCTACTGGTATAGAAAATTAATCAACCACTCAGAATCATCAGAATCAAGCTCTCAACAGTAGAACTGGATTAATGGACACTTGATACACCATTAGGAGGAATGACATTTCAGAACATGGGCCTTGTAATGAAACAAACCTGTATACTTACATCCTCAAATAAATGCAAAGAATTCTTGAGAAATGATGGGAAGGGAACTGGTTGGATTTAGCACCTGACTACAGTGGAGGTGGAAAATGACAGCGAGGGTGCACTGGTGGCAACTCCATAGCCCACAAAATAAAATTAATCTACCCTCAAGGTGTCAGTGTTCTAAAGAAGAGTCTCAAAGTGTATCTCTTCAAATTTAGTCAGTGTGTAAATTAAGAAAGACTGAAACCTCTCAAGTCTGTGATGTTTGGAGATGAGCATTCACTGATACTTTGCTATTTTTAAATACATAGACTCTTTTTTAAAGCAGAATAAGACCTTGATCCTTTTCCGATTATCATGTGTTCATGTTCGTAGCCTAAATAAATACAGTGAATATAAAGCCACATTTTCTAGGTGAAAGACCAAGGCTGCAAAAACGAAATGATTTCTTAAAGCCACAAAATAAAAGGGTTTCATAGCTTCAGTCCATTACAGAGAGGAAATTGAACACCTCACTCTGACTTTTTCATGTGTAATTAATAAGACACACGAACAGAGATGCTCTAATTGCATATTGTGAATTATCCATCTTCCAATTATAACTGTGGCTATATTTTATTTGCTGGCATAATTAGTACAATACATTACATTATAACAAATCGATGTGGACCTAGTATGCAGTTGCAGAATTGCATACGATTCCTGGATTCAAAATGCTATACGTTAGATCTGTCCTTGGTTAGTTCCCTGCTTTATTTGCTTTACGTAGACTTCACAAGCATAAATCTTTATGGCAACAATATCATGGGCAATAGAGCAAATTATATGGTTTTATGGGGAACAAAATGAAAATGGATCTCAAAGACTTTATTTCATGTTTAAGTGTCCTTAACAATCCAATACAGAGTGAGTCACTTCCACTAAACAAGTACATGTACGTCGGCAGGGTAAAACAGGTCTGTAACTAAGTGTATTGCTTTCTTTATTGCGCTTGAAATAAATACAGAGGTTGAGATGCAGTTGTAGGCATTGTAGGTTGTGTCCTACTAAGACTACTTGGTCACTGTAGTGATGGGTTTGGTGACCAGTAGGAGGCTCTGGGCAACAGGCTGTGAGTCCACATCATGGAGATACTCCATCATCACAGGGATCTTGGAGAAGTATTTCTGGGCCAGAGCATGCTTGTGCTTGATGTTGCAGATAAATATGGTGCCATATGTCTACAAGGAAGTTGTGAGATAAGAATGCTTACGTAACATGAAACACAAATTAATCTCGGATGCAATACACAGAACAACGTTCCTCATATGCTGGATATGGAGTTTAACCTCTCCGAAAGTTACTTAATTTGTACAATGGTGGATTTCAGGTTTGAGGTTTTACTTTTTGACCAGATATAATAGAACGGTGAAACAAATATTCCCAGATAAATGAGAAGATTAGCATGTCAGTTAACAAACTGACAAGTATATGATCTAGTGCAAACCTATTTGGAAAAAGAATCCAACCCTGTCTACTTGTTTTGCAAAGTATGGAATCCTATAAACATGTCAGTACTATGGATTTAAAACTTATTACAAACCAAGACACACAAAACCAACCTGAAATGATATGCCTTTATGAATCACTTTATGAATCAATGTGAGCTGCATTTATGATTGATTCATCCACAGAGAGGTACAACTTGCATCATGAAGCAAGGAATATCTCTAAACAAGACTGTTAAAGATGTCATGGGTGACCCACTTTGCATCTTTTCTAGCATTTGTAGCTCTGTTTCAGTATAGTATGTAGTATTTTATAGCTTTTATTTGGTTCAAAAGCATGTATGTGTGTGTGCCTCCTACCTTCTCTATGTTTTCGACTTTGAGGTGAGCGGCTGCCTCTTCCTTGGTAAGCAGGATGCAGTTCCAGGGACTCCATTCGCAAAACCTGTCCCAGCGCACCATCAGCAGGTCGTGCAGGTTGTTCCACGCACTCAACGCAGACTGAGCCCCCCATACCACATCCACTAGATAACGCACATCCTGCTCCTATGATAGAAATACACAGCCTAATGCTAGTATAAACAACACCGCAGTGATCTGCTAATTGCAAAATGATCACTCAAAATCTTTGATGTATACTAGCATGCCAGGATACCCAATTATGATTTTTAATCGTATTTACTCTAAATATATTGTTATATGAGGTGTCCAAATGTCTGTGCTACCTGTAGGAGGTAAGGGATCTTGGCGTCTGGGTTGACCTCTGATTCATTCTTGCGCAGACGTTTGAGAATGGTTTTGTAACAGGAGAAGTCTTCCCTGTGCCGAGCCTCATTGTCCAGCTCTTTGCAGTGACGGCAAAGACCCACCATGCGTGCATTCACTGTCAGTGAAAACTCAGAGCAGGGCAGGAAGTTACTGCAGCCACGGCAAAAATTGACATTCTTCCTTAGCTGCTCTGGGTCTTGCGGCACCTGGCGAACAAGAAAAGGAAAATTAAACTTAGCTGTAAAACAAACAATGTTCTTACGTGTAGCTTATGCTCCAGTATTCATATAAAACTATGTGTTTACAGTTCAGTGTGTAATGGTTTATTGCTCAAATGTCATGCTCTTCCCATGTCATGCCGCTTATCCATTTGTTGGATGTTATTACTGCCATAATTAGACCTAGGTTGCCATGTAATGTACACATTTCAGTTTGTAAGTTGTTAGTTGTTGTTTGGTAAAGAGGGTGTTATCTTGGGGCTGCCGTGTGGCACAACAGAAAAGTGTTCACCCTATTGTCAGGAGATTGTGTGATTAACTGTGAGTTTGTACCCCAATAATGCCACAGCCATCCATGACCAGGAGCCAAGAGAGCAAAATCCCCCCCAGTCAATCATGCATCTGTGCCTCTGTGCGCTCATGTATGTGGAAGAAAGCAGATAGTGCTTTCCTCCACGTGTGTTATGCTGCCCTATGATGCAGCATGGGCAACAGTTTGAAAAGATGCAGTTGGCTAGCTTCACGTGTCTTGGAGGAAGCATGTGGTAACTTTCATTGGTAGATGTTGTATGACAGGATAGAGCTGGCTGGTGGTTAGAAATGGGCTAAACTGTGAAGAAAATAGGGGATGGAGAATAATAGTAAAAATTGCTGTTCTTCTTTCATCTGCTCCTGTTACCAGATCACTGGTCCAGTTTTTAAGCTAGATGCACTTCCTGACAGCCGGGCTTGGGACTGTCACGTGCAACCCCAGTGGATGGGGTTAGTTCTCTGGCCAGGAAATGAACCCAGACCACGGCAGTAGAGCACCGTGGAGCGGAGAAAAAACAAAAAATAAAAAAATAAAAAGAAGAGTGTGTTTTCCTAACTATAAAATACAATGTTATGCTCATTAAAGTAAATGTGGACACTGTCTTGAATAAAATCCTATCATGATTACTGACTGGTAGCCCTACACACAAAAAAAGTTCTAGTTCTAGTACCCTAAACTTTTTTTTGGGTTGTTCCTCTGGGGAACCCTCCTATATAAGAGATCTATGTAGCACGGTATCCCTTTAGGAAGGTAAAGCCATAACCATTTTCTAAGCTGTTATATTAAATTAAGTGGGCTGTATTGAAGATGTTTTCTTTACCAACAGTACATGCTATTAAACAGAATTCTACACCTATCTGCCACACTGGACAACACTTTTATAGGTTTATATCTACCAGCACACAAATAAGGAATATGACTGGCTGAAAAATACAATAACCACTGAACTGAGGTCAGGCTATTGATCTAAACTTATTAAAAACTTAGTAGCAGGTCATAGGGAAGCTTTTGTGACATTACAGAGGATGGATGCATTGAGTAGGGACATGTATTTTGATTGCCAGACCTTTTTTTCTATGCTGAGCAGTTAGAGTTAGGCACATGCTAGAGAAGTAACGTAACCGTCAGTAAGCCACATCAGTACACACCCGCAGCAGTTTGGACACCTGGGGGTTGAAAGTGGGGTTTTTGATGCACTGAAGGAAGAGAGTGGCAATCCTCTTCCTCAGCCCCTCTAGGTTACTCTCCTTCACACCCCTCATCAGCAGATCGGCCTCTCTCTCAATCAACTCCACAATCTCTCGAGTCAGCTTACAGTCATGTTCCTATACACACACACACACAAAAAACAAACAAAAAAAAAAACAGAAAACTTGAGATCAGCACTATGCATTCAGGTCTTTATTCTATTTATGCTATTGCATAAAGTGAGCACAGACATAGCAGCACTCTCTGTTTTATTTCTAGTAGTTATTTGCGCTGTTCAGGATAGCAGACCTAAAAAAAATAATCATGATTAGAGTAAAGGAAAAGAAAAGAATTGACCTTGAGCGTATGTTTGAGTGTAAGCAGCACATCAAGACGCTCCTCCTGGCTCAGATAGCTCAGAGTGATGCTGCAATAGAGATTCCGAAGCTCTCTGGCCCTAATGGTGTGCGGCGTATCCATCTGGGTCATTATCCCATCAGACGCTTTCCATCGCTTGGGGGCAGCACACTGCACCAAGGACAAACACAAATGCAGTATGAAAATGTGTGTGTGTGTTGCTTTTTACTTGGTTACGCAGCTCATGCAAAACTCTTAATACACTGTAAAATGTAACAACCTTGTTGAGGAATGCTTGCACTGCCTTCTCCTGGTTCCTCTCTCCTGCAGCTATTCGGTGGCGTTCTATAGATGTAATGAACTGCGTCTCCTGCTCCAAAAGAGCGCACAGAGCGGCTTTCCTTTCTGCTCCACACAGAGTGGCATTAATGTGCTCCACTTCTTCCTTCCTCCACTCTAGCATAGAGATACAGATTAATAGTGCTGTATGAAAATGACAATCACGATTATTTTGCTCAGTACTGAAACTATGATGACAGATAAAAATTACTGGTGTTCCTCAATGATTAAAATGTTCTTATATCTAAGAGAAAGAACAAATAGTAACTTGGAACTACCTGAGGAACATAATAATCAGACTGAAGCAAGTGTATTAATGCTTGAGAAAAGTGCATGTGAAAAAACACAGTTCTGTGATTGGACATCCCACCTGTCATCATGTCATAGACACACCTGCGAAGTACCTTGACTCCACCCCCATCTTTACCAATAAGAGAGTTAGACAAGAGGGAATTGAGTGCTGAATGGTTAATGTTGCCAAATACTATTGTAGTGGAAGAAAAAGCACAGTTTTCTACAAAAAAGGTGTAATGTCACCCAAAAGAAATAAAATTCAATTTTAAATTTGGGAGCTGCTTTTCCAAGATAGAGAAACTTTTTCTCAACTTGAAAGGGGCTGACGTTGGACATCAAATTACATATTATTTACAAGTAATCATTAATATTAAACCTGTTTGGATCAATGACCGCATCAAAAAAAAAATCGTTATTTGGTGTGTCCAAATTTTGTGTCTTTATAGCAAACATTCTCATAACTGGCTAACAGTGCTTATAAAGTCGTTAGCCAGGTTGGTTAACGAAGCATCATACCCAGTGTAAAATATGGTGCCGGGTCATTGATGCTTCGGGGCTCTTTACACTAGTGTTTCAGGGGATTTTGTGAAGATGGATGACATCATGAATTCCACTATGTTCCAGGATATTTCCACACCAATCCTCTGCCATTAGGTTAAGAGATTAAGCAGATGGATGAACAAGATAACCAAGACCCAAAACATACATCCAAATGATTACTCTGTTGCTGGATTTGAAACCAATTGCAAACCTGTGGTCTAAATTCAAGTGAACGGTTCACAATCCTAAGTATGTAAAGAATCTTGACATGTTCTGCATGGAGTCTAAGATCATTTATATGTGTCTCTGACTTTGTAAAACAATACAGCAATCTTACTGTTATCACTCGTATATGTTTAAGCTCAAAATATTACACAGTATAGTATGTGTTTTTATGTCATACATTCCTTTTTTGTCATTTTCATGAAAGGTGCTGATAAATCTGGAGTCTACAAGGACAAACTAAATTACTAACTCGCTCCAAAGTCAACAGACATGGAACCACACAAACAAACTAATAACCTCTACACTGTATATTATTTTCTGTCTCTTCCTCACACAGACACACTCCTACTTACTTTCCAGTGCATTATATAGCAGGGCAAAGTCTTCTTTTTTCTCTGGGTTCATTCTCCTGTGGTACTCTGCTCTAATCTGCTCTTCCTTCTCTTCTTTCTTTCTTCTCTCCTCCCTCTCAACCCAGGCCAGGCGCAGCTCCTTATCCAGTCTCAGCTGGGTGGTCAGTCGTTTGGCCAGCCAGCGCCTGGTGTGCGTCTGGATAGTAATTACCTGAGAACACACATGCAAGCCCGTGATTCAATGCAACCTCTGCCAAACGAATCAAGTATATAAGCACACATTCACAGACCCACACATACAGCGTGAAGCCTCCTGCTGTGGTATTCATCTGCAGTCACGTATCTCCCTGGTGTGATGAGTTTGTCCTTCATGTTGGATATGTAACAGCCAGGTTTAGTCATCTGAGTTGAAGTGGTGATGGTGCACTGCTGAGCCTGGTTCTTCACATGAACTGTCTGGTAAAGAGAGATCACGAGCTTAGACAGCAATCACAAAATACAAAGAAAGTCTAGAAGAAAACCTGTTCCAGTCTGCAAGAGACTTGAGACTGGGGTGGAGATTTCCCTTCCAGCAACTAGCAACAGGACAACAAGACTAAACACATACTAAGACACGGCCACACTGGAGTGGTTCAGAAACAAGAACCTGCATGTGTTAGAATGGCCCAGTCAAAGCCCACGTCTCAATCCGACTGTGAATCTGTGGCAAGATGTGTCCAACAAATTTGACAGAGCTTGATCAATTTTGCCAAAAAGAACGGGCAAAAATATCAGGATCCAGATGTGCAAAGCTGATAGAGACATATCCCAGAAGACCTGCAGCTGTAATGGCAGCCAATAGTGGTTCTACCAAGTATTGAGTATTGTCCAAGAAGGGTGTCAGTTTCTTTGTTTAATTAATCTTCCTATCACAATAAAAATATTAAGTCCATTTCAAGGCCAAGTTTAAGGGAGGCACTGTACATAGACATACATAACTACAAATTTTGCTTTGATGGTTCATTTGACTTAATATTTCCATTGCCTTTACCTGTGTGTCTCTGCTGAAGGTCTCCACTCCTCTGTCAATCCTCCTCCTGGCCATAGTCTGTACTCCAGCGTGGTGGTACTCAGTTTTAGTGACCTTGTGGCGATATCCTCCCAAGAAAGGGTTCTTTCGAGTGGCTCTTTCAATCTCAACTACCACATCCTGATAGGTATCTGCATCTAAGGGTGGGAGGAGGTGAGATATAGGCAGCATGAGAGAAAGAGAAATGGACTGAGAAAAACAGTAAAAACAGTTCGTGTGTCCATTAGCATCAGCCACAGAGACCCTTGTACAAAAAGACATGAGTCACAGTAGGTGGAAGAGAAAAAGACAAAGTCTACCTGTCTGTACTCTGACAGTAATGACATCTGGCATATTGCATTCCTGCTGAGGTTTAACTGGCTTGATAGGGTAATTTTCCGGATCTAATGAGCTCATCTCAAACTGGACTGTGGCGTGTGGCTGCACCCCAAGGCTCATCAGGGTCTGGTGATCCTCTACAGCATTACCTGACAACCAAACAGCTCAAGATTACTTTTATTTGCACCACTACATTAAAATTCTAAAAATTTCAGAACCATTTCACTTTGCACAATCTGTGTGTGCGTGAGTGTGTTTATATATAATTAAAAAGACAAGAGTGCTGAGTCACCATTGAGTGTGAGCTGAATAAAGTCGGATGGTACTCGCAGCTCATTGGCAAAATGATTCTTCAGGTCTTGAGTGGTGAGGCCAATTGTAAAAGCCACAGTCATCATATGTCCCTCTGGCATAAGTAAGATTTTAACTGGAAAGACATAACATTAAAAAGAGTTAAGAGACAGTCTTTAAGTTCCTCAATGTCTATTTTACTATAAACAATCAAAGAGGCAGCTCTACCAACATCACACATATACAATCTGTCTATTAAGCTGTATCAAGCACTAATGGATGTCAGCTTATGCCTGACTAAACAAATAGGTTTTGTTTTCAAGTACATGCAAATGTACAAACATACAACCAGTGCAAAGGTTGTCTGAATTGAATTAAGTGTATTGCATTCACAAATAAAAGTTCATGTGGCACCTCTTAAGGAGAACACAATAGTTACTGCTGAGTGCAAATGTTTGCATCTCCATGGTTTTTATTGAAGAAAAAAACAAAAATATTTCAAAAAAAAAAAAAAAAAGAATTGTGGGCATATCTTGCAAAAATAGATATGTCCACAAATAGTTGCAGCTCAGTGGTTCAGATGTTGGCCTACTGGTTAGAAGGTTGTGAGTTCCAGCCCCAGCACTGCCACCTAACTATCAACTACTCAGCTGTATAAATGACATAGATTGTAAGTTGTTCTGGATAAGGGTGTCTGCTGTAAATGTCAGTCTAATTTACTGTTCACAAACTACAACTAATACAACATCAGTTATATCACAAACATTTATATCCTGCAGTAATACAAGCATCCAAAACAATGCAAAATCTAGTCTGGAAAGCAGTGGCAGAGGGATAACAGGAAGAATGTGGTATGAATATTACATCTGAGAAGACCCTGGAGGCACTCATTAAAGCATATTTACATCACATTTATATCAAACTTTTGAACTTATATCATTTCTTCATCTTAATATAAACTATTTGAATATTTCTGCTACTTGTGATGATGAAGCAGAATGTGTGGAAGTAAAGTAATTGCTTTGATTTTGTGGAGCTGGGCTATTGGAGCTCCCTGAAGAGGGATTTGATCTAGTTCTCACCTGTAGCTGTTGAGCTTCCCACATCGTCAGCAGGTTTGACTGTTTCTTGCTCATGAGCACTGGATCTGTCCTGTCCCACTCTTTCACACGGCTCTCCTTCCTGATCGGAGCAGATATCCACCTGGGTCTGCTGGACAAGTGTGTGATTTGGAGCGTCCTGCTCAGGCTCAGTGTGTGTGGCAGCAGCGCTTCCGGTCGCGGCCTCGCCTGGGCTCTGCGCCTCTGGCTTTTCCTCTGTCTCCATGCTGGAGCCGGACACAGCGGCGCTACCTCTGACACTGGGAATAAATTAAAAATAAATTTAAAAAAATAAAAATAAAAATAAATAAGATGACCTAGCTAGGCTATCTAATGCAATAAGCTCATTTAGTTAGCTGAACTCTAACTAACCTACACAGGGAAGTTTCTATTAAAGTAACATATCAAAGGGAAAACACAGAAACAGAGCGATAGTTGAAGCTAGTGTTTGAGGTTGCTATGGTAACCGCGCTGTCACGTGATTCAGCTCCATGGAGAAATTATTATGGGCTACGTACCGAATCCCTACGTCAGTTGTAGCTGTGTATACAATGTTAGCTTCTATAGCTTCGAGGAGATTAAGCTTTCTGTAGCCAGGTACACCTTCAAATATAAAATAAATTCCCTCTGAATATAACCCAGATATTCAATTATAGTCTCATTAGTCAATGTATACAGTAATATCTTGGATATTTTTTGAGACCTCAGAGCTTTTTATTCCTGAACCAAGTTAACATCATTTGAATGCTTACTATTTTTTTTTTGAGTTATTAAGTTTTAAGTTTATTAAACCCATTCAAGTGACTAATCCAAAAGGTCAATTACTAAATTGCTATAAGAACACAATAAATATTCAATGATAATGTGGGTTTGGGTTTCCACTGCTGTAACAAAGTAAAAAAAACAAAACAAAACAAAACAAAAATCTCAAGGGCCCCTCGGCTACTTCACAGACCCTCATGGGTCCATGGACCCCACATTGAGAGCAGCTGTTCCATACCATATGCACTAATCTCCAGGGCCATATGGGAACTCTCGTTCAACTGTTCATACTGTTAACTTAAAAAGATTATGTGTGAGCGTGGCAGCCATATTTAACAACTTTGAACACACATGCATGTACTGCACCCCTTGTACACCCCTTCAACCATCCATTCTCTGTACCGCTTATCCTACAACCTGGAGCCTATCCCGGGGACTCGGGGCACGAGGCAGGGGACTCCCTGGACAGGATGCCAACCCACCACAGGGCACAATCGCACACACACACACACACACACACTACTGACAATTTGGAAATGCCAATCAGCCTACAACTGGGGGACGAACTCATGTGGCAGCAGCACAATGCAAAAAAATCATGCAGATACAGGTCAAGAGCTTCAGTTAATGTCACGTCAACCATCAGAATGAAGAAAAAGTGTGATCTCTGTGACTTTGATCGTGGCGTGGATGTTGGTACTAGAAGACCTGCTTTGAGTATTTCAGAAACTGCTGCTCAGAAATGCTTTGCGTTGCTGCCACATGATTGGCTGATTAGATAGCTGCATGAATGTGCAGGTGTACAGATGTTCCTAATAAAGTGGACGGTGAGTGTATACTTGTGCACTGACTAAAAGTGAAACATCTAAGCTGACAGTATTATACTGTGAAGGTCAGACTCTTCGGGAGTGGTCAGATCCAGTTCTGAGGGAGTCCCGTACACTTTGGTTATTTTCCTGCTCCAAAGCATTCACCAAAAAAAAAAAAAAAAAAAAAATCACCAAACACTGCTAAACTCTAGCCCTCTAAGACTGGAGATGGTTTTGCATAGATTGTTAATGTTAAACCTGCCTACACTACTATGATCTATAAAGGATATAGCTGATATGAAAAGAATAACATGGACTACTTAGAGTAGGTTTTAGGAGTTCTGAATACACACTAAGAACCTCTGAGCTATTAGAGACTGAGAACAATGCAATTTGCGCACACACACACACACACACACACACACACACACACACGTCAAACCACTTCTATTTTCATATGGTTGCTGCTCTTTTTGCTCTGACTCACTGTGCAATGAGGTCTGTTACACAATAATGCAATTAAAAAATATATAAAAATTAATAAATTGCCATGTTACCAGCTGAAAATGAGCATGCAAGCTAATAAGGACAACACTCTAGTTTAATGTTATGCATATGCCTCCTGAAAGCAGGTGACAGCCAAAAATAGATGTGTGGTCAGAGTATCTCAGTGCACAGTCAGTTTTGACAGCATACAGCTAAACCAAAGGCAGTACACAGCCTGTGATTTTACTGGAACTATATTGCTCAAGGTGAGATTAGCATTTGTGCTTGCACATGAATGGGCCTAACATAGTTTAGTGGAATGCATATGTTTCTCCTTCAAATGTTAATTAAACTTTATTTTGTAGTTTAGAATGTTTCAGTGTCCAGTACTTCACCAGGAAAAGTTACGCTGTTGGTCTCAATTGACCACAACACATGATTCCAACTGTAGATCCCACAAAGCTTGATACTGTGTTTTTGTACTGTTTATATATTTTAATATCCATTTCCTGATTTATGCATGTTCATTTTGTTTTAAAAAGTGCCTTGGTTTTTCCCCATGGTGATCGATGGCAAAGAAATTTCACATTTGCACAATCTGATTTTTTTTTTTCTGTCAAATGTAACAGTTTCTGGAGACTGAAAATAAATGTAAAATTGCAAGGATTACAATTTGTTTGCATTCGTATTAAATATGCTTTAAAAGTGTCAATAATTTTTCTATATATTATTGAGAGACTATTATTTTATTTATTTATTTATTTATTAGAGGAATAGAAGGTCATCATTGTGTCACTATGTGTATGTATGTATGTATGTCACTGTCTGTACTTTGATATGTTCATATCAAACCCTGTTTTTCTCCCTCTCAGAGTAAGTGGTAATGGACAGTACAGACGAAGTAGATGAGGACGACCAGCTTCTTAATTATGCCATCCAGCTGAGTATTGAAGAGTCTTGGCGCAATGATTTTCCAGCAAGGTATGATGCAAGAAAGAAAGAAAAAACATCTTTATAATTCTCACTTTTATTGTTAATATCAATTTATGTCACCGTTGACAGTCGCTTGTTCTATCCTAAAACTATAGTGTGGAAAATCAAAAGATTTTTGATGCGATCAAAAAGGGTAAGACTTGCAGTGAAGCTGTACCCACTTGATAAATTTAAGTCTAATGTTCAGTCTTTGCCTGTGTCATCATCGTAAAAATGTCATGTCTAGCCAAAAGCAGCAGCAGAACCCCTTTCATTCCCAGGTGACCTGTACACACTGCAGGAGATGTCGGACTACCCGGCTGCATTTACTGAGGTGGATGCTAAAGGCTGGTACCCGCTCCACAGGGCATCAGTACAACAGTCAGTACAAGTGCTAGAGAGAGTGATATATGGTGAGTGATGCAGATACATACATCTACACAGTCAGTGGTGTAGTCTGTGCATGATGTGACCACAGAATAGCTAGAAAAAAGAAGACAGTAGTGATATCACAACTCACTTTTCTGACAGCATCTTACAGGCTGACCCTTGAGGAGGAAACAGCAGATGGAGAGACCCCTTTGACTCTGGCTACTCAAGCAGGATTGGTAGAGATTGTTTGCACTTTGCTGGAGCATGGAGCCTCTCCTCATAGAACCAATGGCAGGAATGAGTCTCCTCTATTACTGGGTATTATTGCTTCTTTACTAACAGACCAACATGATTCTTTTAAAAAAATGGTCCAGACTCCATGAATCATTTCAGCAGCATAAAATTATATATGTACTCTTCCTTTGCAGCTGTAAGAACAGATTCTTATGATATAGCTTTAGCACTTATAAAACGAGGTGCACTGGTGAACCAGGTCTGTCTGAAGAAGTGGACAGCTATGCATGAGGCTGCTAAAGTGGGCTGCATTGATATCCTGAAGCTTTTACTGCAGCACGGAGGCCAGGTCTCAGACACAGATCAGCATGGGGTAACCCCAATGGGCATCGCTGCAGAATACGCCCAGGCAGAAGTTCTAGATATCCTTATTCACAATGGTAAGAATGACTAAATGACTAAATTTGACTAAATGAATGCTCAACTGATGCTCAGAGGAACTGGCGTTAACAGTATTCTATCTAATAATCTATATCTAATAATCAGTATCTAATTATTGAACATTTTCAACCTAGGAGAATCGCAGACATTTGCAGCCAGTATCTGATTACAAACTGAATTGATTAGACTTGTATCAACTTTCCAACAACTTGATCAACACCTGATATTTACTGAATGAGTAAATCACACACAACTAGCAAGGTTTTAGACATAGGTATTTATGCAGAGTGACTGTATTTACTGATGCATTTGTTAAACTGGCTCCTCACCCAACATGATTTTTGTAGGAAGATAGCTGGAGGCAAGATCAAAAAGTTAATAACAGCATTTCTATGTCATTTTGGGGAAATATATTTATTTTCTTAAAATACTATTAACATGCTATATGCAGAAAACCCAATTTTAGTGAAAATCCAATTGGAAGATCCATTACCAAACATTAAAAAAGTGACTATTCTGACTGTCGACCCATTTGAATTTTTCTTCAACATCAAAAGGTGGTGATGTAAATGCTCAGGCACCGAATGGGGACAGTGTTCTATATGATGCTGCTGGGTCTGGTAATCCTGACTGTATCGACCTTCTCCTCCAAAACGGGGCCAATCCCAACATCGCCAGCCTCTCTGCACAGCTCCCTATTCATCGAGCTGCTTACGAAGGACACTACCTGTGAGTACTTAATATAGACAGAGGCAAGTTATTTACATTACCTGTTAATTTGTGACCCAGCATATAATTAATTATTATGGTAATTTTGCGATCAAATGCAAATCATTTTCTTTAGCGCGTTGAGGATGTTGATCCCTGTTACTACAAGAAGAGCTCTGCGGCTTGCGGGCCAGAGTCCAGTTCACTCAGCGGCAGATGGCGGCCATGCACAGTGCCTCGAGCTTCTACTGGAGAAAGGCTTTGATGTCAATTCCCTCCTAGACCAGCATATATCTGAGAATTATGGCGATATGAGGAAGAGCGCCCTGTACTTTTGTGTCTCCAATGGAGATGTGACTTGTACTCAGTTGTTGCTCAGAGCTGGTGCTAAACCTGACCTGGATCCTCTGAGCTGTCTCCTGGTGGCAGTGAGAGCTGGAAGATATGAGATAGTCAAGCTGCTTCTGGCCAGTGGAGCTAATGTGAACTACTATTTCACAGTGGTCAATGACACTCTGTTCCCCACTGCGTTACAGTATTGCCTCAGGGATGAGATGGTGATGCGAATGCTACTTAACAGCGGCTATGATGCAGACAAATGCTTCGTCTGTCGTCATGACTCAGCATGGACTGACCAGAGTCATCACTCAGACCATTCGGGCAAAAAGATCCCTGTGAGTTTGCCATAGATTTGTTAGGAAAGATTAGTTATGATATAACTGAGACTAGATGCTACACTCTTAGGGAAAACATTTCTTAGGATTCTCCAGTTTTTCCCAATAAGGATGGTTTCTCTTTTTTCTAGGTGCATTAAGTGCATTAAGCATGTTTGTTTACAATAATGTCGTTTGTGTAGTTTTGTGACTTCGTCAGTGTCTCGTGGCTGGTGCAGTATGCAGGAAGAGCTGTGCGGGTTCTTCTGGACTACGTCGGCTATGTCCCAATCTGTTCAAAACTGAAAATGGTTCTGGAGAAGCATAAAGAATGGCCAGAAATTTGTGACATTTTAGGTGAATAACCACAACCATGACAGCATTTAGGTGTTAGTAAAATATGAAAATGATGCATTATCAAGAAGCCTGATGTAGTGCAGTTCATGGTGGTCATGTTTATGAACTTTTCCAGGAAACCCCCGGTCACTAAAGCACATGTGCAGGCTGTTGATCAGGAGAAAGATGACTCCAAGGAAACTGGGAGACCCAGGCATTATCAACTCTGCTCCATTCCCGCCTTTACTTAAGAACTACTTGATGTATAGGGAGTATGACCTGTATGGCAGCTTTTGTGCAGATGAATGATCGTATTCTCTCAAGGAACAAAAAAGAAACAAAAACAGCAACTAGTACAAATACTGTAAAGATGATCTAAGGCAGGAAGTTACCTTCCAAGCACACAATACCTACCTGTTAAAAAAAGAGGGATATACTGTATATTACTTTGATAAGTGATAGTTAAAATGATAAACTGTCCTTTCATGGAAGTCATTTTGCAGCCAGTGGAGTTTCTCTGGGTACTGTTTTAGGTCAAAGACCATGAAAGGAAATATAATTTCACAAATAGTCTTTAAAAAGCAGCTTTCTGGTGCTATGATGAATGACCACTTTGTTTCATGTGCATTTGAAAGTTTGCACTTTGTTCTGACTTGTACTGTAATTAATCTTTTCACATACCACTGTCCCCTATTTTTTTGTGTTGGTTCCAATTGAACAGTAAGGATGTTTATTTCAATACAGTTGTATAAGTGCACATGACATTTGACAAAAAAGTCCTACTCAGTCCTGTCTGCAGGAAATCACCTATATTTTACAATTATACAACCAATATAAAAAAGCCTTATGAAAAATCTAGAAGGATGAATGCATAATGAGACTTTGCCTGGGAAAATGTTCAAAATCAGTATTGACTCAGTTCGACCCATTTTGAAGCCCTCAGTCTGCTATGATGATTAGATTTTCTCCCATTTGCCTCATAACCATGGTTAAGATGAACGATGTGCTTTCTGACATCTGACACCATGAACACTGACGGTGTGAGAAAATAAACCTGAATTCTCTTATAGCTTACAAGATAGGAGTCATTATACATTAATCACCAATATGAGAAAACATTTGTTCCAGAGAATGAGAATATTATCTTTGTGAAATTCATGAGACAGCCATAGTGAATTCATTTAACAAATTACATTCATATCACAGAATCTTAATAATCATAATTCATATATACAGTCCCCTCTGAAAGTATTGGAATAGTAAGGCCACTTCTTTGTTTTTGCTATGCACTGAAGACATTTGGGTTTGAGATCAAAAGAAGAATATGAGACAATAGATCAGAATTTCAGCATACATTTGCTTATATTTACATCTAGATGTGTTAAAAACCTTGAAACATGGCACCATGGGTGGCAGACTACCCAGTTTTTAGGTGAGCAAAAGTATTAGAACAGACAGGCTTCAAGTAAATTAAAGCAAATAACACATTATTTGGTCGCATATGCCTTGCTTGCAATAACTTCATCAAGTTGTCACCAAACTGTTACATTCTTCTTTTGTGATGCTTTTCCATGCTTGTACCACAGCTTCTTTCAGTGGTTGTTTGTTCTGGGGGGTTTCTCCCTTCAGTCTCCTCTTCAGGAAGTGAAATGTACGCTCAGTTGGGTTAAAGCCTGGTGAATGGCGAGTCTAAAACCTTCCCTCTTTTTTCCCCGATGAAGTACATTGTTGTGTTGGCAGTGTGTTTAGGTCATTGTCCTGCTATATGATGAAACTCCTTCCAATTAGATTGGAAGCATTTCTCTGTAAATTGGCAGACAGAATGTTTCTGTAGACTTCTTAATTCATTCTGCGGCTACCATCATTAGTTGCATCATCAATAAAGATTAGTGAGCCTGTTCCAGAAGCAGCCATGCAAGCCCAAGCCATGAAACTACCTCCATTGTGCTTGACTGATGAGCTTGTATGTTTTGGATCCTGAACAGATCCTTTCTTTCTTCACACTTTGGCCTTTCGATCACTTTGGTAGAGGTTAATTTTGGTTCCAGAACTTTTGCGGCTCATCTCTGTATTTCTTGGCGAATTCCAATCTGGCCTTCCGATTCTTACTGCTGATGACCCCTTAGTTTCAGTGAAGGCAAATATTAAAGCTACATCATACAAAAACATTCTAGACAATTGTGTGCTTCCAACTTTGTGGCAACAGTTTGGGGAAGATCCACATATGGGTGTGATGGTCAGGCGTCCACATACCTTTGGCCATATAGTGTATCTGGCGATTATCAAATGCTTGATATTAGTTTGATGGCCACTTTACTGCCCACATAACCTCACAAGTATGTTTAAATACTTTAAAATGTGTAATGAGCTTTGTTTCCTCATAGGACTGCTTTGGACCGTTGACGTTCTTCAACACACGTCATGCTTCAAATGAGTATACAAAGATTCAGATTGTAAAAATAATGAAATACAAAGGTTTTTATGACAATATTTGATTTAAAAGATTACACGTGGTGTCTAATCAAATAAAAAAAAATTCTCCCTTATCAAAGCATTGTACACATCATTATCAGAGACTGTCAAAGTATTGTAATTTAAGATTATTCATATTATTCAGTTTATACAAGATGAAAATCCAATGTAGAAATAACGTTAGTCTGTGGTCTATCACAAACTAGTTTATTGAGCACATTGCGTGCATTTTCAGTGGCAGATAGGTGACAGTTACCGCTGCACAACAGACCCGCAGACCCTAGACGTGAGCCAGAAAAAACAGGCCATGTGACATTTTCTTCCAAAAAAACCTGATTTTGAATATCTGAATATTATAATATTTGCAGCAACACCCACTTTGTCCGCATTATCAAACATTTTTAAGTATTAGGCACATGTAAAGAAATACTGTAAAGCAAAGATGACTTCAAAAATAAAGAAACTAAGTGTTTTCTCCAGTAAAAAACTTCTATAAAGAACAGTAAAAAGCACAAAATTAAACAAAATCAATATCTGGCATGACAACCCTTTGTAATTTTTTTTTTTTTAAAAAATACATCAGTAGTGTCAGGTACATTTTGTGCAGTTTTGTAAGGAAATTGGCTGGTAGGTTTTTCTAAAAACAGCTCTGACCTGTTGAGGCATTCACTCCACAAGACCTCTGAAGGTGTGAAGTGGTGTCTGGCACCAAGACACTAGTAGCAGATCCTTTAAGTCCTGTAAGTTGCGATGTGGGGCTTCCATGGATTGGACTTGTTTGTCCAGCACATCCTACAGATGCTCAATTGGATTGAGATCTGGGCAATTAGGAGGCCAAGTCAACACCTTGAACTCTTTGTCATGTTCTGCAAACCATTCCTGAACAATTTTTGCAGTGTGGCAGGGCGCATTATCCTGCTGAAAGAGGCCACTGCCATTAGGGAATACCGTTGCCATGAAGGGGTGTACTTGGTCGGCAACAATGTTCAGGTAGGTGGTACGTGTCAATGTAACATCCACATAATTGCCAGGACCCGAGGTTTCCTAGCAGAACATTGCACAGAGCATCACACTGCCTCCTCTGGCTTGCCTTCTTCCCATAGTGCACCCTGGTGCCATCTCTTCCCCAGGTAAGCGACACACACGCACCCAGCTGTCCACATGATGTAAAAGAAAACATTCATCAGACCAGGCCACCTTCTTCCATTGCTCCATGATCCAGTTCTGATTCTCACATGCCCATTTTTGGATGCTTTCGGCGGTGGACAGGGGTCAGCATGGGCACTCTGACTGGTCTGCAGCTACGCAGCCCCATACACAGCAAGCTGCGATGCACTGTGTGTTCTGACACCTTCTATCACAGCCAGCATTAACTTTTTCAGCAATTTGTGCTACAGTAGCTCTTCTGTGGGATCAGACGGGCTAGCCTTCACTCCCTCAGTGAGCTTTGGGCGCCCATGACCCTGCCACTGGTTCACTGGTTATCTTTCTTTGGACCACTTTTGGTAGGTACCAACCACTGCACACAGAGAACACCCCACGAGACCTGCCGTTTCAGAGATGCTCTGACCCAGTCGTCTAGCCATCACAATTTGGCCCTTGTCAAAGTCGCTCCAGAACTGACTGTTCACTTGCTGCCTAATATGTCCCACCCCTTGGCAGATGCCATTTTAACAAGATAATCAATGGTAATCACTTCCCCTGTCAGTGGTTTTAATGTTATGGCTGATCGGTGTATAAATATATATAATTAGATGAAGTCTCTTTTGTCAAAACACGTACTTTTGAAAAAAAAATTGAATACAAAAAAACTCAAAAGGCAAAGACTGATTTTGACAGCTATTGTTAAAAAATACCCTTATCACTCTGTGGTATCTTGCCTTAAGTAACAGTTACAGTTTTCATGACTTGCACCTTGCCTTTGACCCAGTTATCTATGATTTGAGCGTCATAAGGCTTGTAAATGGCCCATGAAAAACTTGCTCTGTCAATGTTACATAACATTACTACATCAATACAACCCACCCTTGGACTTGTGAAAGGGAACTGGCGGTTTGAAGCTTAAATTAGATTTGCAGGTAAATGACTTGACAACACCACTGACACAAACACAAATGACTGAGAAAATGAACCAATATTACCATTTATTTAAGTATACAATTTAGTGTTTTCATTCCACATTCCAACCCATTTGTAAGGTTTGATGTCAGTTTTATAGTTTTAATGCAGCACAATCCTTGAAGGATAGCAAAATTCAGACAAATACTGTTAAAACAGCATTAATTGCTACACAAAGATCCTTAGTATTGACCTTGCATGTGTTTGTCATGCATTTTAAAAAGCATTGGCTTTTTAAAAGCTGCTTATAGTAAATGGTTTAAGTTACTGAACCCTTTGTGTAGTGCTCTTTCATGATATGACTTTAATAAAATAAAATTTAAAAAAAAAAAAACCCTGTTATTGGGGACATTGACCATATTTCGAAGCAAACTGCATTCACAACTTTGTCAGTTTCAATCTACAGCATTATCTTTTTCAATAACACCATAAAGCAAGAAACTAAACAAAAATAAAACTGTCTATTGTGTCGCGTGCAGTGTTCAGTGAAATCTTAACCTGGTACTAAAAACCACAGGAAATAATCTGTGAAAATGCAGCACAATGTGGCGTTGTAGTGACTTTCATCTCGACATCCGTGCAAAACATAACTGTAGTTTATCAGCCGAGTGTACATTTACACACAGGTACAGGATTGGTGTCTGGGTGGAGGGGTTAAATATTCTGATAGAAGAACCTCTTACCAAAACATAGAGTGCTAAACTAGGACTTGTATAAGAAAATCAAAAGTACAGAAAAGCAGGGTATGAAAATAGCGTTTTCAATCGTTAATCAACAATTAACAAGAACATGGCGGATCCTGTCCATCTCCCTTTCCTCGTTAATGAGGGAACAGAAACATTCAAATCAACAAGTCAAGAAAACCCTTCCTGGCATTAAACTTCACATGGTTATTCCAGGATATTACTTTACAGAGGATACATGACAATACTTTACAGATTATATGAGGTATTGCACAAATTATTAAAAAAAAAAAGGCAACAAAAATATACAGCGATTTGAAAGAACATGTACAGAGTTTGAGTACATTTGGAAAGGTGAGAATTTAGTGTCAGTTATTCTACTGGGTGGGAGTTATCATAAGGAGACGAGGTCTAATCGTCCCATTCATCATCGTCCTCAAAGTCTTCATCGTCCTCATCATCCTCATCTTCATCTGTGAAATATAAATACAATTTTAATTGTTTTATATCCTGGGCTTTACTAAATGCATGTGCCATTTTTGGTGAGTAACAAAAGGAAACGAAACTGTTTGAGCATAACTGAAGCTATGACACTCAGGTGCATCCCCATTTCTCTGGATCATCTTTGAGATGTTTCTACACTTTGACAAATTCAACTGATTGGACATGCTTTGGAAAGGCACACACCTGTCTATATAAGGTCTAACAGCTGAAATGCATATCAGAGGTCAAAGGAACTGCCTGCCGAGCTCAGAGACAGGATTATGTCGAGGTACAGATCTCGGGAAGGCTACAAAAAAGTTTCTGCTGCATTCAAAGTTCCCAAGAATGCAGGGAAGAAGTCTGGAACAACCGGGACTCTTCCTAGAGCTGGCTGCCTGGCCAAACTGAGCAATTGGGGGAGAAGGCTCTTGGTAAGAGAGGTGACCAAGAACCCGATGGTCACTCCGGTTGAGCTCCAGAGATAAAACGTGAAAAGAAATGAAGGGGTCTGAACGCTTGTGGCAGCAGCACAATGAATAAAATCATGCAGATACAGGTGATCAAACATCAGAATGAAGAAAGAGTGTGACCTCTGTGACTTGGATCATGGCATGGATGTTGGTACCAGATGGGCTGATTTGTGTATTTCACAAACTGCTGATCTCCTGGAAATTTGATGGGAATCTTTTTCCAGTCTTCAACTGTCCAGTTTGGATGAGTCTGTGCCCACGATAGCCTCGGATTCTTGTTCTTGGCTGACAGAGCTTATCTGAGTTACTTATTTGAGTTGCTATAGACTTCCTGTCAGCTCAAACAAGTCTGGTCATTCTCCTCTGATCGTTTTCATCAACAAGCTGTTTCAGCCTGCAGACCATCCAACAATCTGTAATGTATATACCTTTACCTAGCATACTCTAGAACCTATATACCTTTACCTAGCATACTCTAGAACCTATATACCTTTACCTAGCATACTCTAGAACCCAATTACACATAGCATAATCTAGAACCTATATACCTAGCATAATCTGGAATTTATATAACTTAACCTAGCATAATTGAGACCATGTATGCCTATATATCAAGATTTGGGATTTTATATTTTGCTTACAGTTAAATATTTCCGAAACTTTATTGCCTAATTTTAATATTTTAACATTAAATTTTAATTTAAAAGTATTAAATATTTAAGTATTATTTAATATTAAACAGAATACATTAAATATTTATATACTCTCAATCAGTTTGCTTATGACTCATTTAAAATTCCTTCAAGGAATGCTTAGATGTCCTCAAGGTTGTATTTATTCTTAGAGAGTGCCTCACACAAGTTCACAAGGAGGATGCAAATAAATTCCAGTTAGGGTGCTTTAGATCTAATAAATAGCTCTTACCTGAGGAATGGATGGCTTTGCTCCTCTTCTGCATCACCTCCATTAGTGCTCCCACGATACCCGATGCAGGAGCAGGTGTGGGTGGGCCTGAGTCCGAACTGTCTGATACCTTCACAGTCAAAGAGAAATTAATCATTAGCCATTATCATTTCCCCCCCCCCCCCACAGACTTTCATGTCATTTCGTTTTCTATTATTAGTCTCATGACTCTCGGTCACAAAAATAGAGCACAATATTACAGAGAAAAACAAGGAGATTAATGTTCTAAACGTGAAAATCGTAGCAGGCAGAGACTTTTACAACCAAATCCCTAGCGCATGCTGGTGGACGAGAAGGCTTTTTTTCCTAGATATTAGCCAAGCAACAGTAAGAAAATAGTGAGGAAAAATTCCTGTGTGACCTCCACTTAATAATAATCAGCTCCTACATTTTTCACCGAACAGACACACCACAGTCCCACCCACTTAGTTTCTATTGGCTCAAACCATCAAGGCTCTTGATTTCACAAGCCAAAGTTTACCTTTGCCCTTCAGTGAATTAGCTCTTTCAGTAGGTGAATTTTACTCGCGTTTGGTCTGAGTACTGCTTTAGCTGTAATAGCAGAAAAATATAGTTTTCAGGTCTCTCCCGTATCGCCAGAGGCATGAGTGAAAAGTCATAAATGCTACAACATCATCACTGATGTTGGCACCTCTGCATTTATAATCAGACACAATTAGATTTGTTGGTAAATATTTAAAATGACCCAATGCTATTTATTTGATGTGTCAAGTATCTTGGACTTATACTTTAGTTTTCACCCCTTTTAAATCCGTAAGAGCGTTTGTACACCAAACGCAGTGTCGTGTAGGATTCACTCTTGTTATCATGGTGGCAGATGTGAACGAGAATGAGTGCTGCTGACCGTTTTGAGCTGAATGCCCTGGCGGATCTGGTCAAGTAGAGCGTCACGGCCCGTGTTGGTGGATGCTGGGCGCTGGCTGTTATTGTGGTCCACCTTCCTCAGTTGGGTGCCCTCTCTGATCTGCTCCAGCAGGGCTGACTTACCCCCTGTGGGCAAGGGCACTGACTCCCCACCTCCGTCCACCTCAGGTGGAGGTGGGGGTCCAGGAGGAGGAGGAGGAGGAGGAGGTGGAGGAGCTCCTCCTGCAGCTGGTGGTGGGGGTGGAGGAGGTGGAGGGTGAGACTGAGGGGCCTGGGGGGTCATGCTGGCATGAGCAGGAGGAGGGGGAGGTGGATGGCCCCTGCTTGGAGGCGGGGGAGGAGGTGCTCCAAAGCCCTGGCGGGAAGGTGGAGGGGGCGGAGGAGCAGATGTTGGAGCTCTAGAAGGAGGAGGGGGAGGTGGTGCTCCTCGTCCCCGGGCTGGGGGTGGGGGAGGAGGAGGTCCAGAGTTGTGAGGAGGGGGTGGGGGAGGAGGACCGCCACGTGACGGAGGAGGTGGAGGTGCTAAAGGAGAAAAAGAATTAAAAAAAAAAAAAAAAAGATTGTTACAAAAATACCTATTAGTTGCTGTTCTTCAGTACAACAGTCCTTGCTTTGTAGGCATCAATTACTGTAGCTTCATTTCATCCACAGTCAGCTGCTTAGGCGAGCCCATGGTTGTTGAATGTTAGCACAATTTATCAGACAGATTTCAGTCAGACAACTTATAACGCTCTGGAATTATCATCAGCTGACAGTGCTTGACCTGAGTAATGAGCCCTAACTAATAAATCAAAGACTAACGAGTTAATTAAGTCATGAGATTTTACAACTGGAAGGGTGTCCAAACTTTTGCACATGCCATAATTCCTATTTTGAACTGTTTTACGTCAATGATCAGCGAGTTATTAGATCACACACACCGCCTTGGCCACAAAGCCTGCACTCACTCCTCGATTAAATATGTCAGGAGGTCTTAAAGAGCCCATGGCATCACAATTAGGCATTTCACAATTACAAAACATGTTTAATAGATTCACTTTAGTTTTACAGTGTCACCTCATGGGAAATAGAGAAACTTAGGGGCAAATACTATATTGGTTTGCAATGAAATGCCCTCCAGAATGCTTGAATCATCCCTCCCACAAACATTCTTTCCATCTAATATAACAACATACGGAATTAAACCAAATCCTCTAGACAGTTCATGGGCTCTTTAAGAAGTAATGCCTAGGAAGCAAACCCAGCCAAAACACTGCACACCACACTAACAATCGCTTAAAACATCTAGTGCATGCAAATCTACTGTCAGATTCCAGCTAGAGAAAAAAGTTGGCTACACCTACCATTCCACCTGGGGGGACCTAAAGACAAATCACACAGACGTGTAAAATACACAACTTTGCTTAAACAGTCCCTTGATTCTTTTATTTCAAGAAATGTTACGTAATATGGAGACCTTTACAGGAAGCAGTTCTTCATCACTCTTTCTCTGAACTGCTTTTTGCACAATTCACAGAGCAGGGTAAATAGGAACAGGAGTTTTCTACCATCAGTAAATGGTTAACAAACTGTTAACCTAAATGCTCAGTCACTTAAGTGTTTAAATTTAACTTTTGGGTGTGTTTACACATAGAAAGAAGTGACATATTGATTCCTCGTAAACAGAAGCATGGAATCCAACTGCATGGACGTTCAATCTGCTTTGTCATGTGTCCGAAGGAGACCAGCGCAGGTCAACAGTTAGCTAGCCATGGCAACAAGCTGACTTTACTGAAATGCAACAGCAGTCTGTAAATATTTTCCCTGTTATTGCCATTTTATACAAAAAAAAAAAAAAAGTCACTGCCATTTTATACAAAAGTAATTTGATTGGACAAGTGTGGTCCAAGAGTGCTGATATTTAGTACATCACTGGTACATTTCACTGTTTGTATCACTCTGCTTGTCTGTGTTTGCACTAGCAATAGTACTGGCAATGGTCTGTTACACTGAAACCGTTACAGCATTTACTACGGGCTGTCAGTCAGTCTGTGCGCTGCATGGCAACACGCAACACTCCATCCAGCTGTGACTTCTCTAGGAACTATTTTCATTGCCAGTGCAAAATAAAAAAAAACATTTGGCCATATTGTGTCTGAAATGTCAGTTACTCGATATTCTTTTTTTGTTTATAGAGCTGTTGTATAAAAGCGATATCACACTCGCAATCACACTCACAATACTGCTGATATTCAGTACAACAGCACTTTTGCTCATGTGATATTACGCAAATATTTGGACCACTATATTTGTCCTGATTGGTAGGCTATAGTAATGTACGCTAAGAGTTCCTCCAGGTACTTCAGTTTCGTCCCATCCCGCCAAAAAAATATTCAGTAGGTGGACTGGTTATGCCAAATTGCCCCTAGGTGTGAATCCTATCCAGTGTGAATTCCTGCCTCATGCCCAGTGTTCCTGGGATTGGATCTGGATTCAACACATAAACTATATGGCCAAGAGTTTGTGGACACCTGACCATAACAACCAGATGTGTACCTGTCCCAAGCAGTTGCAGTAAAGGTGGAAGGACATAATTGTGAAGAATGTCTTTGTATGCTATAGCATTACAATTTCCCATCACTGGAACTAACAGACCTAGCCCAATGTTGCTCCAGCATGACAATGCCCCTGTGCACAAAGCGAGGTCCATAAAGACATGGTTTGGAAGGCTGGTGCGTAAGAACACAAGTGGCCTGCACAGAGCCCTGAACTCAACCTCACCGAACACCTTTGGGATGAACTGGAACTCCAACCGCACTCCATGTCTCCTCGCCTGACATCAGACCCTTCCCTCAATAATTCTCTTGTGGCTGAATGGGCACAAATCCCCACAGCCCAGAAGAGTGGAGGCTGTTATTAGCAGCAAAGAGGGAACCATATCCATAGTTTTGGAATGGGAGGTTCAAAGACAGATTGGGATGTGATGGTCAGGTGTCCACAAACTTTTGGCCATATAGTGTACGTGATCATTCTGGTCCCTGGAGGACTAGTGATTAGGCCATGGCGCTCTCACTACCGCGGCCCGGGTTTGATTCCAGGCCAGGGAAACGTACAGGAAAGTGCACTCCCAGGGTTGCATCAGGAAGGGCATCCGGCATAAAAATTGTGCCAAATCAAATATGGGAGCAACCAAAAGAACAACAACAAGCTTACGTAATCAATCGATCTTTATGTGTGCCAGTAGAGCCAGTCACAAAGTCACAAATATATATGTGCATCATGTAAAGATATACAAGGGAGGGGATCAAGACAAATTTCATCTCAGCAAACCCGGAACAGTCATAAATGCTAACCTGAAGTTAAAACAGTCGTTATGCTGCTTGGCAAGTTTTTTGTTAACTAATTGAGTCCTAACAAAATATTTTAAGTTGGCCAGCCAAATAGCCATGTTTATATTCAGTGTGAAATCACTCCCTCTAGTAATACTGCTTAAGGAATCCATGTACATTCCTGTAAAAATCACTAAGAGCTGCCCCGATTAAATCTGTATTACCTTATGCTGCTTCCAATTTCAAACAAATGTTTTATTGATATGTAATTAATGTGTCTGTGGGTAGTATTTCAGACTTTAATGAGCTGTGAAAATGACAGGAGGGATGTTAAGTGCTCACCTTGTCTCTTCAGTTCATTCTTGACGGCCTCCACGCCTCCCTTCTTCTCGATGAAGTCATAAATCACTTTTGACGTTTTCTTGTCTTTGAGCTGTGCTTCAGAGATGCCGCACATGTCAAACAGGTTCTTCAGCTCTGGGTCCAGGTTATTCAGCTGAAACGTACGCATGAGCAATCAATTTCATATCACATTTCAGAAATAACAATAGCACAAGTGTTGAACTCCTCTTCTTATTACTGAAAAACATTTTGTTTTCAAACTTCCATCCAAAAAAAAAAAAAATTCACTGATTCAAATAATTGATTCAAATAATCCTTAGTGGTGTCGTATCTAAATTAGAATCCATGCTTGTGTTTTTCTTTAATAAATGCTATGTATACACCGAGCAAACGAATAATATTGTGAATATTATTGATAATATTAATAATATAAAAAGATTTGTGTATACAGACGTGCTGAAATTCATAAAAAACAGAAAATTGTGTAGAATTATTGATTATGCAGCATTACTGGGTGGTTTGATTATGCTGTGTTACTGACTGGGACAGCCATTTAGTCTAATCCTGACACCTTGTGTAAACTGGATGTATTAGGATGTCCAGATGTGAATGTACATTGCGTTCTTTACATTAAGAAATGTCTTCTTGGTGTGCTTTTTTTTTTTAAGCTGTGGTATATATTCTACGTACCAGCTACAACGCAGAGACAGCAATATGCATGTAATATGATGATTATAAGTACAAAGCAGAGATATAAACTGTAACATGCCACTTGCTGTGTGGGATGAGAGTTTGTATCAGAATTAGAGCAGAGCCTGTGTGAACACAAGGCCATTCACTCTCTGACATGCCACTGCCACACAGGTCGGCATTGTGTTCCAAAAAGAGCCACTTCAGTATGCATGCATGTGTGAGGGTGAGCACGAGTGACAGAGCAAACCCTTGTGGTACTTACATCGAAGCCTGTGTTCGGGTCCCAGCCTACATGGCCGATGTGTCTGTTAAAAGACATGAGAGAGCCCGTGTTAGTATGTATGGTCACAGCACGATAAACCAATGTAGGCAGAAAAGATTCATTTGTCCCCTATTATTTCAGCCATTTTATGTGCATCGTGACCACAGATTAATAACCAGCACATGCTCAGTTATGTGCATCACGTGCAAAGAAACAATATAGTCCAGCACACAAAACTTGAACAGACGCCTTAAGGTAGCCCAGATGCTGAAGGAACGAAAGGACTTACTGGAAATTGCTGGGAGTCCCAATGTCAGCCTTTGTCAGTTTCTTCCTCTTGCCTTTCACCTTCTTCTCTTTCTTGTTAAGGCTACTGTGCACCATGTTGTTCATGTGGGAATTGTTGTGGAAGCTCACATTGTTAATTTCTGGGTTCTTGATATCCACTGTCGCCATTGGCAACGTGGGTCCTGGACACAGCACATAAAATAATGACTGTTAGCTAGAGCATCATTTAAATCCCAGCTCTGTTATCCATATTGCTGGACAGAGAGACAGTCCTGCTGGCTGAGTTCTCAGAGTTTGTGTTGCCAACAACAACTTATTCTTTCCATGCTCAGACACTGAGGGGGTGTTCTACAAGCCTTCCACAGCCAACAGTGCATCACACACACACACACACACACACACACACACGCACATGCCTGACAATACAAACTTTAATTCTATCTCAGTTTAAAGCAACTTGGACATAGTTCAGGACACAGATCCTTGTTTTTGTAATTAAAATAAGGATCAATTTCCAAGAATTTTCTTTGTGACATAAAATGTCAGGAGAGCGAGAAGAGGACATTTTTTTAACGACTCATAAAACGACAGAAGTATTGTATCAGTACAATGTCTAAGGGTTGATTTATATAGAGGCTTTGCAAGTCTGTGCACATGTGCAGGCACTGTGTGCAGATGTTCACAAAGAGTTTTGACATCATACGCCTACGGAAAATGAAAGTGTCCACAAGGTGGCAGTACTGCACGTGCCGAACCAGAATCATCATATGCCAGTCTGCGAATTTCCTCTGGCCCCAGCTCATTCTCCAAAACATTTTTGAAGACCTACATGTGTCTGCATGCCAAGAGTCAGGAAAAACAGTGCAAAGTGGGAAAAAAGAAAAAGAAAAAAAAAAAAAGTAAGAAGGGGCCGCAAATAGCCTGTGCTCTGCGAGAATGTGTACCAAGGTCAAATCTAATTGATGATCCATGATGTACAGGGACTGATAAATGATGGAAGGAAAAAAAATCTCATATTTCACTGGAGCAGAGCATGGATAGAAGAAACAAAAATGTCACAAATAAACATGAATTTAGGTTATTTGCACTGCACTTGGTTATTATCCCCCTGCAAGAACTGACTGTTACTCTACTGTTCTGCCAAGCAGCATGTGGAACGTGGAAAAGCCTGATGGGGCCCGAGGTCTACCTCGAGTACAGGTATAGTGTTTCTGAAGATGGTGTCACACCACACTCCGGCCTAAAAAACACAACTCGCTATGATGGTATAGACCCCAGAAAAGACCGGTGCCTTTTTTTTTAAGCCTTAAACCAACAAAGAGAAAGAAATACACTTCACATTACAGAATATAAACAGGCTGAGCTCCATGATTACAGACAAACCTAACCCACATCAAGTCAAATCGACCTAATTTCATTAAGCTTGACTGACAAAGAATTAAGGTGATAATTCTTATTTAAAAATTAAACTGGAAGGCATCTTTGGAAATAATCCTTCCAGTAACAGAGGATTCAATTGGATTATCGTAGATAGTGTAGCTTTTCCTTTTTTTTTTTTTTTTTTAAATCTACCGTTTGGAAAGAAAACGTTCAGAAATAAACCCTTTTGTTCTGAGAATAACTCAGAGGAAATTATTCTTTCCATAAGACACTGTCCCAGTTACAATCTGGGACGTTACAATCCAACACTTCCAGAGCACCAGTAACAGAGCATTACCAAGTGTAGCTTGCTTGAGTCTTGCCTCACCATCTCCATCACTACTGCTTTTTAACGCCAAACGGCACACTGCTGATAGAATGTTTGGATGATGAGGCACATATGGGAATAGGTTTCTTTTTTTTCATGCTTTAAACAGCACACTGTGTGTTGAGATGAATGACGATAGTGATGTTTGAGGTTTTCTGGGCAGATCACAGCACTAACTTGGGGCACTGATATTGAGTCTGGCATCCCCAGCTGGTGTCATATTAGTTCGACGTGAATGTCTTAAACAGAAAACCATATTTTTAGTCATTTTTATTAATCAACCGTAGGTAACTATTTATTATAGCATGTACTGCATAGGCAAGACAGGGCTGAACACTCGTCCAGGTCATGTACAATATCAGTTTCTATTTGTTTCACTGTATTTCGTAACATTTGTGCCACTACAGGACAACTACTGAATTAAAAGAAATTTTCAAAATTAAAATTAGCATTGAATGCAAGTACTAGAACACATACCATTTGGTGGGTCACGCCTTTTCTCTGCAAAAACAAAATCAACAATGTTAAAATATTGGGGCGAGTCAAATGTAAGAACTTTTCAGCAGAAAGGGAATTAAAAGTCAGGTGATATTTACTTAGTGTGAGGTTAGTTTGTTAACGATCAGACTGAGAGACATCTGTAAGAAGACTAACGCGGATGTGAAGTATTCAGGTACATGAATACTACTACACATTTATGAGGCAAGATCAAATCTCACCTCCGATTTTTTATTTTATTTTTTTTTTTTTGTCTTACATACATAATTGTTTTTTTGGGGAAGAAATACCAAAAAAGCTCATGACATACAATCAGAGAGGTGTGAGAATAGGGAGAATAGGGAGAACAGGTCTAACGATAAGCGACAGTAAGCATGGAGCCCTGTCTGAAAGACGCTCCACACACAGAAAACCTCAAACTTCAAAGCCCAGCATGCAAAACAGAGCAGGAAGAACTGGACATAAGCCACACAGGGGAGGGAGAGAGCGAGAGAGAGAGGGAGGGAGGGAGGGAGAACGTGTGCACTGTGCTCATGACAGGAGAAGGACTGTCATTTCCTTAGTCTGCAGAATGAATTCTACAGACTAAGGAAAAAGAATAACAGCTTGTAGCCTCTATGACAGAAGTAAATGAAGCCACATATAAAAAAAAAAGTATAAAGGTTTATAAACAAACATTTATAAAGGTTTAAGTTCATTGTGGAGTAAGTGCTTCACCTCAACAATTCAAAAAGGAAATAATTCTATAGAGTGGCGGCTCGTCCACAGGGGCAGGTGGGGCAGAGCCGCTCCATTTATATCAGCTGCTGAACACATGTTCATAAAATCCTCATTCACAGCCCCATATATTTTAAATTCTATTTAAATACTTACTACCTCTTTTGAGTGACCAATGATATTTGACAATAATGCTATTTGACAGATATAAGCTTTCTGGTTTAATATAAGAGATAAGATTTTCTGTTCATCTGCTTGCTTTTCTCTGCCCCACTTACCGGCGTAGACTTATTACTGCAAAAAGGGGAACTGCAGTAAGTGCTAACAGAGGCCCACTGAGGCAGGAATCATGCTGCCCCATGCTCGCTCTTAACATTTTCAGTTGAAGAAGAGGACCAAACAGGACTGTTAATAACAGGGTTGCCAGATTGGGCAAATTTAAAAATATTCCTCGTCTGCCAAGATCTTTCCAACACTCTGAATTAAATCTAATATGTTCCTGCAAAATGGCAACGTTTAAGTGCAGCAAGTGTATCTATGATGTCCAGAACCACTTCTATTGTAAGATATTTTGCAACGATTGGGAGAGGGAAAGGGGGATATGGAGCGGATGATGTCCATACAACAGAAATGCTTTTGCCCCCAACCAAAGGCTGAGGAAAAGAAGAAACATGTCTCCCTTTTCCAGTGCCCAAATTTTTTTGGGCTAGTCTTGTAAGTGGTTTTTGTACAAGGTACATCTAAAAACCACTCAGAACCAGCTGCTAGACTATGCTGGCTGACTGAATGTTGCCAACTCTCAATTGCCTACAATGGAGTTGCTCTAAAAATTCACTAGACAGTAGCCTATAGAATAAGTGTTTCTCGACTTAATTTTGTTTGAAGATATTTTGTTACTGATGTTGTCCTGCCCCACCAAAAACTATAGTCATGAGCCGCTACTGATTATATAATTAATTAATCAAATATTAGAACCCACCCCCACTCAGTTAACTCAAAAATAATAATAATTAAAAAAAAATTTCAGGCAAAAATAGACTGTTTCTAATGTTAACTAGCTTTGTTTGGAGATTGCCTAGCTATTTTGACATCTTTAACTTGAGCTAACATCTAACACTAATTTCATTCATCGTTCCTCATAAAAACAGAAAACTAGCATCAAAATCTAAATGATTAGCAACAGGCATATCTCCTGGCAGTTAGATATTATTAGTTAGTGATAATATACGGAATATCAGACAACAGTGAATTCTTCGGGTTCGGGTTTGTTGTGTGAAAGGGTGTGGTTCGCTCTGTGCAGAAATAGTTCTGGTTTGGACACAATAGGGCCTTTCACACCGCGGGAACCTTTTCATAGTACCTGAACTAACTGTGGAACTACCCACTTTTTGGCGTTTTTGCACCTCTGGAACTGGGTGCGATTTTAGTACCGGACTGCCTTTTTTCGAGAACCAAATTAGCTCCTACTCTGGAGCAGGGTCTAACCAGCACAACTGGTACTATCCGTGACGTAAGTAGACGCTGACTGGCCAAACGTGTACGAAAACGCCCTCACCCGTCATGATTTAAAACTTATTTCGCTTTACGTATACGTCGACATTCCATGTCCGTTATTGTGAAACCCGCGAGACACAACAAAAACACAGCTCCGATCACAGCGTCCTCCATCCTCCGGTTGTTTACGTTGTTCTTCTGTGCTTCCGTTGAACAGCGTACACAAATGACGTCGCTATCGACTGGCTTGTCATTTCCTAGTGCCCAATGTCGGTGCGAATGCAACCCTTTAAATGGTACTGGGAAATAGTTCACGCAAAATCGCCCAGTACTTTAGTACTGTACATTTAGTTCTGGAATTAAAGCGGTGCGAAAGGCCCTATTGTGAAGAACTTATCAGTGCTAACTGCTACGCTACTGTTAAAGTGTGGAAAATAACGGCAACTGCCCAAGCTATAATAAACATTTTATAGTATATTTAACGGATGTGCACACACTAACATTTTATGACAATCATCAATACTGATATTGCATAAACTAAGGGTATACTATAAGATCAGATTTCCTTATTACGCTACACCATCATAAAGAATATACACTCCTAGATGTGCTAGTATCATAAATATTGTATGAGTATATTTATCTGTAAAGTGTTTATGAAGTAGATACGAACTAGTAAAAAAAATATATATATATAAAAATATCACACCACCATGTGACGCTTGTGCACGAAGGATAAAAGTGAGAAATGCAAGAAGCCAAACTAAAGACTGGTATAATCACCGGTTTTCTTCTGTCGTCTGCTGAGGAGGTCATTAAGGGCAACGCGGAATCGTTTTGCTTCCTCTTCATTAGCAAAATTCAGGCCGATCTGGCAAGACTGAAAAGCACAGAGCACAGACAGCCTTTCAGACTACACGTGTTCTGCGCTAGAGATCAACACACATGCAGCGGGAAAACTAAAAATGACATTCAAAAGTTATAAAACATAAGATGCATATCTAAGGACACAATCTGCAATAGCGGTCGATGTTTTGATAAGATAACTGACTGACAAGGAATGCTGAAACAGAACAGTGCGTAAAAATGTTTAATGTTAAAAGTCCACTAAATAATACATTTTATTTCGGTTTCTGTAATCGCTGGGGATCAAAGGCAGGCATAAAGCGCTGAACCACAGAGCTTCGCTTAGTCAGTAATATCTTCATTTTGCTTGCTGATATTGCTTGCTTGGCATAATAACTATTTCACAGATAGACTGTGATATTGCAAGTTTCTTATTGTGGATACAGATTACAATCCCTGCTCCATTTATCTTCGCTGAGAAATGCCACAGTGTTTAAATAGCTCAAGCACCTCCTGAGGCTGTTCATCATAAAACTGCTGCCCAGAGAGACGTGTGTGAAATGTGTGCTTTATAACTGATTACGATAACACCACGAGTTGAGATAAAAGGTCATAAACATCACAAGATAGGAAATAAGCAGGGTATAAAAATATAATATACAGTACATGCACAGTAGGCCATGTGACTAGCCATCATCTAAAGTGGAAGGAGATCTTACCTCTGTAGAAAAGAAAGTCTTTCTCACAGAGAACAGTCTGATTCAGAAAGCTTAGTGGGGCAATAGTATGATTAGAAGCAAACAGGACTTACATCCCCTGGAAATGTGATAAAGTAAGGTCTTGAACTATTGCTTGTAAAATTAGTGTAGAGCTCCTGCTCGAACTTAGTTTTTCCATCCTGCAAAACACATATGAAAGAAGAACATAAATAAAAGAAGAATGCATAATGAACTGATATTCCTGTATATGTATGCATACGTGCTACATTCACGATTTGGAATTTGACAATCACTCACACACCCACACACACCCACACACACCCACACACACCCACACACACCCACACACACCCACACACACCCACACACACACCTAAAGCCTGAGTGATATCTGCAGCAGACTCACCTTGATATCAAACACACGGATGAAATAAGACCTCTGAGGGTTGTCTTTCACCAAGCAGGCCACTCCACAGCATCGCTTGCTCCAAGACAGACCTCTGTCTGCTGCATACACCTGCACCACTGCTGAACACAGAGTCTGCCAAAAACACAAGCAGAGCTTCCTGTCAAACACAAAGCTGCAAGCTACAAAGTGAATTCAGCTTGAGTCAGACAATATTACATATCACAGTCAGTAACTAGACTGACTAACTGCAGGCTAGGACCACACAAGCTGGTTTTATCTGTCTAAATGTTGGTCATTAATTATGAGCAACAAGTTGCAAATACGGAATTCATTGTAATCCGATTTGGCAGCATGATTTAACTGAGAACTTTTTCCCGACACAATCACACAGAATTTCCATTTAAAAAAAAAAAAAAAAAAAAGGGGGTTTCTTATTTCCTCATTATTGTTTTGGATGCAAGATGTTCTGTTGTGACATCAGTGTGATGCCATAAATATAGAATTTATAGGAAATGCTGATTGTACCATTCAAAAGGGTTATTATAATAACCCTGCTCAAATATTTTCTTAAAAATAAAAAAGTGGAATGTATTTGAATATTTTAATAAAACAAAACCAAGTTTAAACCAACAAAACCAAAGTACGCAGGGGTTATGAAAGCCATTTCCCACTGAATCTAAATAAAGAGATCGAAACTCAATATTCACCCATCAGCAGACTGTGTATGCTCTTTTCAAGTTTAGGAACAAAGACCTGTCTAAAAGCATTCGTGCCGCAGAAGCCCGGCAGATTGGAAATAGCCAACAGGGCTAGAACTGAGAAGGAGGTAACAAAAATTTTCCATATGGCACTGAGCCTAAATGCTTGCTTAAATGATAAAATGACACAGAGATAACAGAAATGATAATCGTCTGTAAAGTGCTTTCAGATTACATTTCTAATGGACTGCTGAGCTTTTAATTGGCACATTTTCCCACCACTTCTTACTGAAGATTTGTTACTTTAACCCTTATGTAACTAACTTGCATGTTAATGGTTGTATTACTAATGGTCATGTTAATGCTAGGCAACTCGCCTTATGGAGTTAAGGTACCATACGCACTAACCACGGGATGTTTTCCTCTTCAGGTGCTCACTGAACATTACCATTTCCCTGAACTTTGGCACACTGTTTTGCTGACCATCCGGATTTTGTTCCATGTTTTCAGTTGGATGTATCTGCTTGGCACGAGAAACAGACTCTGTCTATTGTGAAATATAAATGCCTTGAGGAAAAAAGGATTTTATTAGCGCCACACTGAGTGAAGAATATCTAACGTACATAGAACAAAGAAATGGCAATAAGGTAATAAACAAGATTAAATGTTAATAGTAAACGTGTTGGTAATTGACATTAATTTCTCAAATAAAAATATTTGATATATTATTTGTTGCCCCAAAATTCTGGTTTGTGTAGTAAGCTTAAAACAATGCTATTTTTTTTCCAGCAAAAAAAACCAACAAAAAAACAAAAAAAACATATGCATATATGCTACATACTGTACATATAACAGATGTTTTATAATTACTGAAACTAAAGCTGAAAGTTAATATACAAAACAAAAGTAGTCTTGAAGTGGACACTAAAGAAACCTATAAACTGGTCCGCGAAAACTAACTGAAGCAAGAGTAATGCCGAACTAAAAAAACATTACCAAAACTTACTAAATGTCTAATAAGAACTACGGTAATAACAAAGAACCATTACAATGTCTATGTTGACTCTGGGAGTGTGTGTGCCACACGGAAAAGAGAGCAGCAGTAAGTTGTGTCCTCTAGGACACAGGCTAGCAAAGGCAAAAAAAACAGGCCAACGTCTTGGCAATGCAGTCAAAGGGAACAAAGCCAAGATCGCAGAGAAGATGAAAAATTTTCCATGGACAAATGTGCTTGCTTACACACACACACACACACACACTACAAACAAAAGTCAAAGTCATTGTCAGAAATATCACAGGATTAACAGGGTAATAACTTATGAAACTGGCCTGGAAAATACCAATGTCAAAAATATATATGCCAAAGTAGGCAGCTAACTAAGACAAACACGACAGTAATTCAATCTGTGTGCTAAACTGCCACGTCAGTAACAGCAGTAATAACGACACATGGCTTTTCTTCATCTCAAACAGGGTAAACTGCTTCCTGCTCGGAAAAAAAGCACTCTCAGCATTAGGATATTCTGACTAAAAGAACCGCACAGCCAGCTCAGGGGCTCGGTGGAAACCCAAAACAGAGACCAGACGGGTCTACGGAGACGTGCTCTGGGGAGGGAGCTCATCAGACTCAATCCAATGTCACCAGCTTCTGTGTCAGACCACAAGCGACAGGTTCGAGTATTCACAGAAATGAATAATTCTTTTGGAAATGCTAAAGTGTAACTGACTGCACAACATTAACACTCTAAACTTGAATTGAACTGCATTCGCTTTATTTTTAAACGAACCTCGAACGTTCAGCTCAGTTTGGAAACGCTATTTTACAGTAATCCGACTGGTGCTAACATGGAAATCTGAACAGAGATCAGCACTTGCTCAGCATTATTATTCCTTCAAGCAAAAAACCTTGCAGTGGAGGAGTCAGATCAGTTCACTTCCTGCCCATAAAGACTGCTGACTATGCACACATCCCTGTTTGGACCCCTCTCCACCCTCTCTTCCTCCCTTCTGCCCACCCCCTGACATCCCCCCCTCCTTTTTTTCCCCCCAATTGTCTGAATTGGACTTGATCCACACTCTCTGCCTTCAGATTTCAGTGCTTGTTCAGAAAGCAGCAATGAATGGACGCATGACTGCTGGAAATGGACCCCGCTGTCGTGTCTCATATTCAGCCGTCCCTATAAAAGCCCACTTCATGGCCTAGCTCTTTGGCCGTGTGTTCTCGAGTGAACACTGCGCTTGTACTGTCAATTGCCTCTTTAGCTCCATCCAGCATGGACAAGAAATCTAAATAGGACGGGAAATGAGAATGTATGGTAAGTTATTATTCCCAACTAGAATTGAAAAAGAAATAAACGATCATTTAGAAACTGATTATGGCACTAGTGTTGATCTAGGGCTGGACAATACACTCTCAGAAATAAAGGTACCAAACTGTATTTTTCCTGTCACTGGGATGATACCATCAAGGGTACATCTTTTGTACCTTTAATAGGGATCTTTTACCTGGGAAGGTGCATGTGGTGTACCTTCCATTAGCTTTTAGAATAAAGCCTTAAATGACCATCAGAGGTCTAATTACATAGCTTAAATTACATTATAGTCCTGTTTCCAGGTGGAAAAAAAAAAAAAAGGTACACACTAAATTTACAAAAGATGGAACAAGGAAAAGTACAGTTTGGTATATATATTTGGAAAAAAAATATTGCAGTTACATAGGAACACATCATGTGATGTCGATATACAATTTTTTATACGCTGGTGAACGCTTTATAATTGGATCTGGCGCGATTCATCAAACTCCAAGACCCCCTTCTACTCACATGAAGTATGTGATACTGATGCACCTACACCACACAATAAACCATTTAGTGCCTGGTTATCTCTCACCTGTTTGCATACTGCAGTCTTCTGTGATATCGGCATTATGGCCAATATTGCGAATATCATCATATTATATCGATTTACAATCGAAAACTAATTATATATTGTGCAGGCATATTCCCATGCTAAGCTACACTAACTTTTCACTCTTGCCCGTACTAAGACAAAAACGTAACCCAGTTTTCCAAGCACTTGTATCTGCATTCTTGCTGTAGATCAAGAGGTAGCCTGTGTTTCATCCTTCGACGCTTGCCTCTGAATCCAAGAGTCACATTCAACTCTGACAACTATCATTTTATTGATTGTAAAACTAACACTGCTTGCTTAAGGGAAGTTTTCCTGAACACTCCTCTAAATATATGGCACTCAAACTTGACTCTGCACAAAAAAGTTGCTGATTTCAGCAGATTCTTTTTAGCTCTGACAAGCAAAGGAGCGTGATCATTCCTGAGCTGGAATGAACTGCCTTCATCGTACAAAACTGGTACCACAAACCTTACCTGTTAGACAGAAGCGAGATAAAAATGAAGTAGTGGTGAATGCTTCCCCCCCCCAAGTGATTTACTGTTGCCTGGGACACAACGGCAGGAAATAGTTCAAATCCCAAACAGGCCTATTAGTCCCCAGAGTGCCCGGCGGCCCCACAACATTTCCTACAGACTCTACTGGAGCATTCAAACATTTCAACCCAACACTGAAAAAGACAGTTTCATAAACTACAACTAAGAAAAATGGTTGCTAGCCAGAAAACAACAATCACCAAATAAAACTCTTCTGACAAGGAATTACTGTTCTACCTACCAGAGGATGAAAGCAATGGCATGACAACAAGCTAGCTTGTCACAAGCGTTACGCTTTACATTCAGGTCCCCTGATAAGCCATGCACCTCAGCATTAATACAACATACATAATATTAAAATAATTAACGCTTCTATTAATTGATTTCTTTAAAATAAAGAAGCAAACAATAAAGACCAGGCTGGTTTCTTTTAACCCAACATTTATCCCATCCCTGAGGTAAAAGATCAGCCCACACTGACTGAAATAATGCGAAATAATGTCATTTAAAATGTTTATAATAGTTAATTAGCAAAAATCATACATTTGTGTATTCAAAGCTCATGAACGGTGCCATCTATTATTTCCTGTATTTGTCTGATCATATCATCAACATATTACCATATGCTAATTACATAGCCTGTATGTAAGTTTTTAGTCATGGATGACAAACACTAGTTGATGAAGGTCTATTTAGTTAACAAATAAACAAATTATAAAAATGTTTCTTGTTTTTTTTTTAAAACATTATTTAAGGTTTCTTCATGATGACTTTAGATAAGGTTTGTAAATGTTAACTAATACATTCAATTATGTTATTTAAGCTAACAGTAATGGTTAGCTTAGTAACTGGCTAGTAAATGAACACTATTTTTTAAACACTGTATGCTTCATGCTACGTGCCTAGCATCATTAGCTGTTATAATTGCGTCGGGTTTTATTTATCTGAGAAAGAGTAAAACTTCCAGTGTTGAATGAGGTGCTGCCTCTCCCTGTACAGTGGTCATGGCTGTAGCAGTGCGCATACAGATGGAAACCCAGTGCCTGAGGTAAACAAACCCGGCGCTCCGGCCTACACTGCAGGAGGAAACTAACTGCTCGCTAGTGCACTGGAAGTCGAGATGCAGTGGATGACTGGCAGCAGAAACAGCTAACACTTAACGAGAGACCCAAAAGAGCGAGGTGTTTCTGTGCCCCTGTTAGAGCAGCTCCCCTCAGGCGGAATTCACTTTCCGTGACCGAGCAGCCTGGTCGAGGAAGTCTGAGCTCCCCATGTCAATCTCAGCTAACACAGGCTACACGGCTTAGCTTAGCATCACAACAAACACGTCCATGGAGCAGAGCGGCCACTTAACAGCGAAGTTCCCTGCCAAATGTAACACGATCATAAAACAGAGTTGGCAACTGAACTTGAAGCAAAAGTCTCAGTATGCAGAACTTACGATGCATTTCCTGCCAAGGTAGTTGAAGAGACACTCGTTCTCCTGCGGGGTGAGAAGCAAAGAGCCCACATTAGCCAGCCTCCTCTGAGGTGTTGGTGCGCTCATGTTGCAAAAACACGAGGCCGATGAGTCCTGCTGTTTGTATCCTGCTAAAGTTTTTTTTTTATGTGAAATATATGCGATCAGACATCATCGTGGCCTGCACTCGGCCCATCCTGGAACTGCATTCCGCAAAGAGCCAACTCACAGCTTGTGTTTTCTCCACTCCAACCCTCTTCACAAACAAAACTTATAATCCCGCGGATACAAGGCAGTTTGGACGTTTCAATTATCGATAAACTGCAAAATATAAACTTTCATCCCGAACTCCCACAGCAACAACGATCCCTCAAACCAACATGGCAGCTTGGTGGATGAACCGATGAGGCAGCCACGAAAGGGGGTCTTAAAATCAGCTCTTTCAAATGTTATTATTAACAGCAAAATGATGTATCCAGAAGGATTAGTTTATTAAAATAACGTTTCACGCAGAATAAGGATTCGTTTTATGCAAGATTTGTTGTAACGGTTCCAATAAGATGAAATATTTCTGCAGTGCTCCCCTCTTGGGTGAATGGTTTGTTCCTGTTTTCCCGTGCATTCTGCAGTATGCGGACGGATGAGCCGAGCTCAGGATGGGCGGAGACTCACGAAACCGGAGTGTGGGGCGCCGTAACGTCATAGCAACGCGGAAGATTACAATTCTTTGCATGTCCTCTGTTCATTGGATCGGTGAAAGATCAAGTTCCCCACATTAATAACAGTTGGAAATGCTGCTACAGACTCATCCTGGCGAATAGCACAAGCACATCGTTGGGAGATAAAGGAAAGTACGGATATTTGAATTATTTGTGCATTGAGGGACACTGTGAGATGTATTTGCTGCCATTATTCACTATCTCACCGGAAGTTCTGAAACGCTACTACTACACTTACGCGTTTGTAAGCACAAAAGTATGTAAACACACACACACACACACACACAAATAAAAACAAAAAAGTTTGTAAACACAAAAAACCCAAAGCATTGGATCACTCAAACACAATATGACAATGCAAATGTAAATGTTCAAATTCACCACAACTCATTCGCCAAAATGTTTTCAAAAGCTAAATGGTTATTAAATGTTTCAGAGCCTTCTTAAAACAAAATATCATCCCTAGAATATCATATAGTACTATCACTAATAATAATAATAATAATAATAATAATAATAAGTGTGGCAGTGGTAGCTCAGTGGTTAAGACGTTGGACTGCTAATCGGAAGGTCATGAGTTCAATTGCTGCCAATGCTGGGCCCTTGAGCAAGGCCCTTAACCCTCAACCGCTCAGTTGTATAAATGAGAGAAATGTAAGTCGCTCTGGATAAGGGCATCTGCCAAATGCCGTAAATGTAATAATGATGATGTAATAGTGAGTATGTGGATTAGAATAGTTTATCATTATATATGCCAATGTTTTTGTAAAATATTATTTTTACAATATTATCATTTTGCAGTATTGTTGCTCTCCTTCCTTTTGCTCTGGACTGCCCGGGCTGTTTTCTTTGGAACAAACTGAGTTCTTAGGTTTGCTTGTTTTCTTGCTGAGTACTAATAGCAACGTCCTCACCTCGTGACTGTGACCTCAGGGGTATGGCCTATTAAAGACCCCTGTTGCATCGCTCTCATCCACTTTCCCATTCTTATTTTGAGTTAGAGTTGAGGAAGAAGCTGAGTATAGCACACGTACAATTTATTCTTAAAACCTATACCATCAAAAGCATGTTAAAGCGGGATAGTTCTTATAGATGACCTATTACTTACTTCACCAGTGATTGTGTTGCTGAACGAGGTACATGGACTATTGTTTATTGTTTTATGTAAGTTGGTATGCAGCAGCATGAGTGCAGTGGATACAGAGTAACTAATCTCAGTTATAAAATTATAGCTTGTGTAAATTGCCAACTTTCTCAACCTATTTTGTGTTTCAGGCTAGAATGAAGAGTGTTTTTATTTCTGTCAAGCCCTGATGGACAACTGACATGATCAATGCCCAAATTGTTTTGGGACCTGAATATCTGCAACAAGCACTTATGGAGCCCTGCCCTAGCTGCACCATAATGCTGTTGGTGACGCGTGAAGTGCTGTCTATTCATCACCTTCTTCTGGCTCTGTGTGACAACAGCAAGGAGTGAAGCTAACAGTAGATACGGCTGCAGAGCCCATTAGAAAGAAAAGCTAAGCACCTTAACTGTGTTGCAGTGGCAAGTACAAATGTGGGCAGGAGACACCTCTGAGCAGTCCCATGGAATATGAGAAAGTGCCTTTTCATTGGAACACTGGAACACAGAGGAGTGGGCATTGGTAGTGGCACAGTAGCAGCACTGAATGCACTACAAACTGGTGTTAAGGTGCATCAGTGGTGTGGTTGATAGACTAGACACCTCATTAGTCGTACAGGCTGATGAAGCTTAAAGATGGAAAAGCCTTGCTGCATACAGCCAGAATATAAAAGAGCTGATGTGCTGGTTTGTAAAGCATATGATACTCCAGGCCAGCAAATCAGTGGGACTGCTAACACAGATAAGTTGTTTGGTTGACTCAGATGCCATTGTTGGTGCCTGGACAGGTCTTTGGCACACAGACCCATGAGACATTGAATGATTTCCTCCTTCTGTTTGACACAAAGAGCACTATTCCCATGGAGACATTATTCCCATTGAGGTTTCAAAGACTGATTGCCTTTGTGGAAGGAGCTACATGGGTTGTACCACATTGGTGCCATCACAGCAGCCTAGAATATAAAGATGTGCTCATGCCAGAGCAAAGCATGATCAAGCCTCTAAAGCATAATTTTAAAATCTAACTGCCAGGGATCCTGACCTCGATTCTGAAATCACATGAACTCACTCCTCTGTCACACACAGGGGTCTGCCCCTCAGAGGTACAAGACCAGAGTGAATTGGCTATACTGACTGTAGAAGTCCAGTCACTACGTGAAAAACAGACAATAAAAAAAAACAAAAACAGGAAATAGTACATGGACCAGAAAACTTTACTTCCCAGGGTAGTTGGCCTAGAGTGCCTGCAATGGCAGGGTCTGTGCACATGCTCTTATCTGGATGACTGGCTACTATGTGGATAGTCTCAGCAGTGTGTGATGAGCCTGACAGAACTGCAGATCTCAAATGTGGAAGCACTAGAACTGGAGGCAAGACTTGCCGCACAAATGAATGCCTTCTAACTGACACCACTGTTATGGATGACAGTGCAGAGCGTTCAACAGACTACGCAACAACAGACTATGCAACATTCTGGCTGAACAGATCATGGTCCCTCTGGCCGTTGATGTTTTTGACTTGTCAATTACCTACCTGCCCTGTCAATGCACTGGCTCGGTGCAGAAAGGTGCACCAAACCAAAGAGTTTTTTCACTCCTTATCTTGCATAAACCCCTTATCTTGCAATATGAACAATGTTTTAGAGTCGATTAGAAGCATCTTTCTAGGTCTATGCTAAAAGTGTATATGGCCCCATTGCCTGCCTACAGGGGACAGATTGATGGTTTTTTGCTAGGATCACACAAACTATTCCAAAGTTTCCTTAAAGGTGCGGAACATCTCCAGCCCTCATGCGAAACAGTGATCCCACAGTTGGATCTGGAATTAGTGCTAAGCAGTTTGTGCAACTTGCCATATGAACCAATGGAAGATGCAAACATAAAGTAGCTTTCACTTAAAGCAGCTTTTTTACTGGCCACAAGTATGCCCTGGTATGCTACACGTTGCAACACACAGTGCCTACATTGGGGACCAGAATTCAAACGTGCCTCACTGTGGCTGAACCCAGCAGTCCTACCAATGATACTGATGCTTTTGATATTGATCAACCTATCTGGTTTTGCAAAGAAAAGTGTGCCCAGGTCAGCCCACTGCTCTGAAGTGTGGAAGATTTGTGGGGACACCATAATGGGGCTCTACGCTGCAAAAAATGACATCTTAGCAAATGAAAATTTCTGGAATATAGTCAAATCTATCTACTATTTCCTATTATAAGATTACAATAAACCAAATATGAGATTATTAAGCCTATTTCTGGACATATTTTAAAATTTTTAAGATTTAAATTTTATTTAAAAACCTTATTTTATTGGCAGATAATTTTGCTTCTTTCTAGAAATAAATACTTAAAATTAGCAAAATTATCTGACAATAGAACAGGACTATTTCAAGCTTGAAATGAGTAAACATGTCTAGAAATAGGTTTAACAATCTCAGATTTGGAGTCTTGTAATCTTCTAAAAGGAAAAAAAAATCAAGGTTTTTTTTTATTTGTTTTCAAATTATACAGAAAGAACAAAGATATACAAAAACTGAACTCCCCCATCCCCCAAACACCAGACGTAACATAAGGATACTATACATGATCAGATGTCCGTAAACAAAATAAATAATAATAATAATAATAATAATAATAATATGAAGTAAATATAAATAATATTCCCCAGCCCCTTTGTTTTACAATACCATATTGCCTGCTTTCATTTCCTCAACGAAAGTTAAGAAAGCTTGCCAGATTTTATAAATTTCCCCAGTAGACCCTCTAACTGTATACCTAATTTTCTCCAGCTTAAGATGGTACATGACTTCCCTTATCCAGTGGCTA
>CM075011.1:15646280-15669544 GCA_037576675.1 Pangasius sanitwongsei | reverse complement strand
GAGACTCTTCTCTGTTCTGGCACCGAGGTGGTGGAATGAACTTCCCCTAGATGTCCGAACAGCTGAGTCACTGGCTGAGTCTTCAAACGATGCCTAAAGACTTACCTCTTCATAAAGTACTTAAGTTAGCACTTACAAAACCCCCAAAAAATAAATAAATTTTTGTCTGTGCGCTTGTCTATTACCTCCCCAACAAAGTTTTGGGCTGATAGTTTGTGACCTAGTGAGCCAATATCAGAATGTATTTCTGATAGACAAAGCACTTTTGTAAGTCGCTCTGGATAAGGGCGTCTGCCAAATGCCATAAATGTAAATGTAAATGTAGAGAAAAAAACAAACAAACAGGTGAGACAGATTCTGAGAGCTAACAGTAGGCCTGCCTCGGCTGAGCAAAGTGCTTGCGATAGACCATACTGCTTCAGGAGAGCAGCAAAATAAGCCACAGCCAAACCTTTCAGAACTTTCAGAAACCTTTCAGAACATCATAAGGAGGACTTATATATACAGCCTGCTACATTCTGAACTAGTTGACGTATACTTAAAGAGTGACCTGCTCAGCCGGCCGGCAACACGTTGTGACAGAAGTTATGAAAGCATGCACTTGTTTTTCAGCAATATGAGTGGTAAGCGTATGTCTGATTTTAGAGTCACACAAAGTTCAGCAAAACAAAGTGGAGATGTAACCAAACATTAGGGTAGAATCAGCAACCTTATTGTGGACAGCCTTTGTACCCAACATCAGTATTTCTTTTCTCTGCTGAATATGGAACTGATAAGTATAACTTTATTTCATCAGTGTAGAAGTAAAAGCCAAAATGTAATGTTAATTTTGAAGAATGAAAGCAGGAGATGATTCCACTGACCCATGATGACAAATACATTCATGCTATGTAGACACATTTGTAGTGCTACTTATTACCTTAACCACAGTAACCAAAAGGAAAGCGTTTAGCCTTTTACTTCTCTTAAACAAAAGCCACATTTGCAAATGACATTTGCTCACAATAAATAAAGCAAGTGCACAAAAACACGTATACACACACCCACACAGACACACAAGCCTAAAGCCAATGGACCAGAGGAAAGATGGCTGTATCTTTCCACAAATTGACCCAAAAAAGCAGTTGACTCACTTCTTCTGATCATTAGTGACAGTGAGGGTGGTTTCAAGCTCTCCAAGTATTTATTATCCCATAAAGATGTTGTTTACCTCACCCCATCCCAGACCTACGCCTTAATTATATTCCTACATCCAACTCATTAACATGTAAACACATGCTTACACATACTGTACATGATGATAATAATTTCTGCTTTGTGACCTGTCAAACTAAAAAGGTTCATTAAAATGTTCTCCATAGGATTACAAGAACAACATTCATTTTCATCTTTGGAAGAGTGTTCGTAATGTGTGGAACACCGAAATGCAACATGGTACATGTGGATTGCTTCTCTGGACCATGTTTTTATAATACAATTACATTACAACTACAAAGCAGCAAAACAACTATGTCAGCATTTTTTAATCAGCAGTTTTATTGGAAACTTATTAAGCTTTTCATGATGATACCTCCTCCAGCTTTTCCAAGAAATCTTAAATAACAGTAAAAAAAAAAAAAATTTCTGTAAGATAAAATTTGTAAACAGTCTGGTAATAACATCTGGCTACCTTCTTGTGCCGGTGTGCACACATAATGAAACCTTCCAACACAGTCCTAAAGTGATTATGGCATATTGTTAGCTATTAAGGTTGTTGTCATATAGCCATCTTTCCCTTTTTGTCTTCTCACCTCATATGACCTCAGTATTACAAGGTCTATCTGGGTTAAGAATGAATGGCAGATAAAACCTTAATGAGAAAGGGTGCAGTATGCTTGAGTAATTGTACTATCTTGGGCTATTTATACTTTATTTGAGTGTTATTGAAACTTAATTGAGTACTCTTACGTAATTACATTTGCAAGAAAACTTACTTCTTTGTATTTCTTATATCCCTTATAGACCTTCAAAGTACAAAAAAAAACCCAACCTCTGAGTTCCTCCTTGCAAATCTTGAAGGTCTCTAATTCTCATCAAGCTCATCAAATTCTCATTCAGTTTAAAGCAGAAAAAAATATCAAGAATTGTACCAATTCATCATTTGCAGTGACCTAATGCTACAAATATAGTTAACATTATAACTATCTGTGTGCCACAAGCGATTGTTTTAATGCTGCATTTGACTAGAGGTTGTAACTCGTAATTCCCTACCTCTGACCAGGAAAAAACAAAAAAAAAAACCCCACCCCCCTCAATCAGAATTCCTACTCAGGAACTCGGGATGGTCTCCTCAACTCCAAGGTCCTCCGAGTTCAGCAAATCAACATGGCTGTGCACAGCATCAGCAGTAAACAAAGTAACACTTCTTACCTTTAAATGAGTTACTTATTTGGGGTCAGTGCAACAAGGTGATAGTCTCTTAGGTTTGGTATGGCTGATTTCTTTAGTACAAAGACACAGACAGCTGATTTGAGGCTTCTGGGGACTATGGCATGAGACAGAGAGTTGAAAATGTTAGCGGACACCTTGGCTTGTTTAGCACACTCCATCAGAATATGTCCTGGCAGTCCATCAGGGCCTGATGCTTTCGGTGTGTTGACCCTTTGCATATACATGGTGTGTGCATACTGTGAATGCCTGTAGGTCATCTTGGTACTCTGTATGCTTCAGTTCAAGTTAGCGCTGATGACACTGTATGCTCTGGTACGTGGCAGCCACCACAGCACGTCACAGCACTCTGGATAATGTCTCGCTGAGCATTAATAAACTTATCACAGCCTTTCTGGAGGGAAAAATGTGACTTCATCTCCGTCACACTCCCCCAATAGAACCACAGTTACATAAATAACTAGCATTTTTATCTGCAAAGGGTCAGTGTGGCTGCAGGTTTTCACAGGAGCCTGAAAACTGATTTCACCTGTTTAATTAGTTGGTTTTGGTCTTCAAATAACTAATGATTGTATTAAGCTGCAGCCACATTGTCTCTTTGTGTGTAAACTTGAACAGGCACTGTTATGGTAAGTGTGCAGTGAGTCAAACGTTATGGAAATGTCAGCACTGTTTTAGGAACATAAATTTTTGCATCTGGAAAAAATCAGGCCATCAGGCCAAAAAAAGAGAGAAGAGACTCAGCTCTTATGTTTCTTATGTCTGTTTCAGGAAATATAACTTCAGACACAGATTTAGCAGTGAACAGCATTTGGGAAAGTTTATTATTATTTTTTTTTTTTGTGGTTGGGCATTACATATTGTTGTAGTTAAAACAGAGCCAGAGTGACTTCATCATGATGTTGTCTTTGGGCAGAGGTTTAAGTCTCACTGTCATCTCACTCATTAATGAATACCACCCAAAATGCTTCGAAAGATTTAGGAATATTGTGAAAAGATTTTTTTTAGATTTATGTAAAGAACATTAATGTAGATCACAAATTCTTCCTTTCAAATTCTATCATGACTTCAAAGGAAGAAACAGACTTGTACCATAGGGAAATTACCATGACACTTTCTGTCAATACCAGTTACTGATGCAGACTCCTGAAACAGTCCTTAAAAATTCCTGACATGGCTATAGAGCTATGGAACCATCAAAATATGAAAAGAGTTTTTCTCACAGAACTGTTTCTCAAAAAGCAGTTGACTCACTCCACATCATTAGTGACAGTGAGGGTGGTTTCAAGCTCTCCAAGTATTTATTATCCCATAACAATGTTGTTTACCTCACCCCATCCCAGACCTACGCCTTAATTATATTCCTACATCCAACTCATTAACATGTAAACACATGCTTACACATACTGTACATGATGGAGTGTAGGAATTTTTGTTTAATAATTTCTGCTTTGTCAAACTCAGTGGTTCATTAAAATGTTCTCCATGGGATTACCAGAACAACATTCATTTTCATCTTTGGAAGAGTGTTTGTAATGTGCGGAACACCGAAATGCAACATGGTACATGTGGATTGCTTCTCTGGACCATGTTTTTTAACACAATTTCAACTATGTGTCAGCAAAACAACTGTGTCAGCATTTTTTAATCAGCAGTTTTATTGGAGACTTTCATGATGATACCTCCTCCTGCTTTACTTAGAGATCTGAAATAACAGTAAAAAAAAAAAAAAAAAAAAACCCACATTACTATAAGACAAAATTGTAAAAGGTCTGGTAGTATCATCTGGATACATTCTTGTGCCGGTGTGCACACATAATGAATCCGTCCAACACAGTCCTAAAGTGATTATGGGGTATTGTTAGCTATTAACGTTGTTAACAAGGTTCTATCTGGGTTAAGAATGAATGGCGGATAAAACCTTAATGAAAAAAGGGTGCAATATGCATGAGTAATTGTACTATCTTGGGCTATTTATACTTTACTTGAGTGTTACTGAAACGTAATTGAGTACTCTTACCTAATTACATTTCCAAGAAAAACTTACTTCCTTATATTCCTTATAGCCCTTATACACCTTCAAAGTACAAAAAAAACCCCTCTGAGCTCCTCCTTGCAAATCAGTAGGTAGGGTTTAATTTTTTTTATATTTTAAATATAATTCCATATCTTTATGCATGAATGAGTTATAGCCTGTTTGAAACCACAACAGAGCAGACGTTTATTTATCCATTTTACCTTTTGTTTAGTGGTAAGGAATAATTGCTTCAGATTCTGCCAAGCTAAAGGGATGTTTTTGACCTGTGTATAATTTATTCACATTTGATTTCATTTTGAAAAAAGATCCCAAGATCAAATAAGATGAATCATATCATCATATTTTTCTGGTAAAAAGGAACTACAGCAGATTTTGCAAAGCTATGGCAGTAGAAACCACTTTACACTCAGAACATAAATATCTTGGAAAATAGTTTCCAACATATTTATGTCTATTGCGTGAATATCAACCCACTCATATCATAAAGTGGGTAAAAGACTTGCATAAGTGCTGTGATCATGCAAGCAGCCAAATACTGTAATAACTGCGTAGAAGAGTATAATTGCTCCAGTTTTAGAGCACAGGGATGTATTGTGCTGAGGAATCTGGGGCAGCATTGCTCAATGACCTACAAATAAAATCTCCTTTAATTATCCTTGCCAATGACCCTCAAAGTGTGTGCAGCTTTCCCAAGACTGTGGAATGAATTTTCCTGATGGTTGTCTTCTGATTTTGTTCCGTATTACTGAAGGTGGTTTGACTGATCTATGCAGACATGATGGTGGCACTGATTGCCTTTCTGAAATTCATCAGTCCTGCAAACATTAGTTCTAATAAATCCTTTAGTCCTCCAGATACAGTAAGTGATGAATTGTGTTCAAGATTATATAACAAATAATTAAACGGCCTAGATACATTTTTCACCATTTATGTACATATTAAAACATAGTTGTCTTTTTCAGAAGGTGGACACTGACTTGAGTGTCTTTGACATTGTTGCTAACAGCAATGAGTCAGTGAATGGCCCAAATGTCACTATTTTCAATCACACCCACCTGGGTTACTACACTTACTACACAAATTCTGGAGTTGCCATCAGTGGAGGCCTGCCCAAAGCCTAGGCAAACAAAACTCGAGCAGACATTCAGAAGCTCATTCCTTTTAAAGACTTCTGTGGCTTTGGTGTCATTGATGGGGAAAACTGGCATGCCCATTGGGTACACAACTGGGATTCTAAGGATCCATCCAGGCTGGCCTCAGAGTTGAGTGGATAAAGAAGCTAAGGAGGTCTTTGAGGGAGCTGGACAAGCTCTCATGAATTTGACTCTACTCCTACTCCTGACGAAAGTCGCAGGCCACATGATGTCTGGGCCTTTTATCTGGTTCTGAGAGCTATGACTATGGGTACAAGCAGCACCCCTTCTGCTTCACAGTGCCCCAATGTGCGCAGTGACCATCTCATGTGGCTTTGAAAGGAAACCACAGCACTTTATCCAGCCCAACACTGCTAAGTTTGTATACGATTGTGTAAAGGAGGCCTTCCGGATTGCCTCAATCACCTGGAGTGACTTCGCCTTGCCTGTATTTGTGTACTTCAGGCCTATGTGCAGACCGTAGATCTTTACTGTGCTATCTCAGGTGAGGCAGTAATGCAATGTGCAGATAAAACAGTTTGAAGACCATACCCTATACACACGATATTCTATTCCAATATTCAATCTTACATTATTTTAAAAAATACCCACTGCTTTAACTGGACATATTTTTTTTATTTAACATGTTACCATGGTTAAAAAAAATCTGTAACATTCCTTACACTTGCAGAGCACATGGAAACTGCCAGAATGACAGATTGTTTTAATCTCTGGTCTAGTGCTTGATTGACAAAACCTCTTTAAACCATTTCCACTCCCAAACATCTTGAACGCCTTAGATATGCTAAAACACTAATCTGTCACATAATTAGGAACGGAATGTTCCAGATCAGGTGGGGTAGTGGAACAAGAATATTTTTCCATTTCCTTTCTTCAGGAACATCAGGGTGACATGAAACATTAAAGCTGCAAATAAAGCAAAATCAATCAGTAGTCAGACAAAACACTTTAATCATGCAATTTTGTTTTTAGATTTTTATACTTAATATAATTTTTTAACTTTATATATCGTTTTATATTTTTATAGACAAATATGTTGTAATATTTGTAATTCCTGCAAATATTGGTCTAACGAAAACAAGAAGGCCTCAGTGGACTTCCTCCTAGTTTAAGCAAACCAAGTAAAAATAAAGTAACGTGATAGTTAATATAACAAATAAAATTACACATGAGACATTACATACATAGCTTCTACAATCTAGATGAGTGAACCCATCTCATGTCCATCTGCATTTCTGCAATTCCCCAAGTCATACATCCCAACAATAGTATCATAACTGCAGTCACTGTAATAACAAAACTGATGCCATGTTCTGGCTAATGATGTGAGGATTATTTAGCTGTTGGTGATTTACTGCATCTGTGACAGTAATGTATTACTGGCAAGGAATATGTGAATCATTATCTGGATTTATTCATTTCTTGTTTACAGAAAGTATATTTGCAAATAAATGAACTGAATAAATGAATGTATATGAATAAATGAATGGAATGAATAAATGAAGGAATTTTGAACCCAGAACTATCATCTCGTATTTGATTAATGAATGCATAGAACTGACTCTTGTTTGTGTAGAGAAACTGTCTGAAAGTGAAAAGAAAAAAGATTGTCCACTGGGCCATTATGTCATTAATATCACCTCGGGAGGCAAGCTGTGCAGCAATGTCCTGTGCAAGAATAATGGCAAATGTGTGAGGAAATTCTGAGAGGATTTCTATTCTGTATGTACCTTTCTCTCTTCAATAACATAAAATGTCTATACTTTGTGAGAATCAACTTGTATGTTTATATTTATGTATGCACAATTATATAACAATAATTCTCCAAATATCCTTACCAAAGAATCACTCCAAACATTCAAAACAATTAGATTTCTGCAAAGAGAGACACAGAATCTGAATCATATGTAGCTATAAAAATAATAATATACTAAAAAAGTGTGTGTGTGTGTGTGTATATATATATATATAAATATATATGTATATATATACACTTACTTACTTACTTACTACTATAATTACTTTATTTACTACTTTACTTACTTACTACTATAATTACTACTGCATTAATTTTTGTTAAATACTAGATGTGGGGGGAATGGCAATGTTTTATACTAGGTGTAGGGAGAAGGGCAATGTGTTCTTCCAAGACGGAATAAATGCTGTATTGCTTTCATCGCCCTTTAAACCAAGGCCTGGGCAGGGTTAGAATATTTATTTGCATTTGTATCATTTATTGATGCTGGCATGTTGAGAATTTCTGCTCATGAAGAACAGACAAATGAAGAAACTATTGAACCTGCACAAGGAGGTTTGTCACGCATACAGGCACGCACCTTGCAGCTGTTTGTCTGTACCAGAACATTTCCAGAAACCAGAAATGGGATCTGGAGAGCAAAGGAATCCTAGAGTTTATTGGGGGTGTACTTATCCAACACAAGCAGCTGCAGACTCATTGCCGGGAAATGGAGAGTAAGAAGACGCCTTAACATGGAACAGATTGGTGGTCATTCTGGCTCTTGTGGAATACATTAAAGATGTTATACACCTGTGAGTGTATGGATGTGTCTCAAGGATAGCTGGCCTGTCAGTATACGTGTGTTTGTACACACATATATGTATGCACTTATATGTCATATTAAGCTAATCACCCAAAAGAGTGTTGCTGGTGATTTGTGTTATATGTATTAAAACAGTGCTCAACCTTTTATTTAGGTGCATCTCTGTTTTGTATACGCAACTCTAGCATCAACCCCTAAAATCCTCATGCCTTATTGTAAGTTTTTTCGGCAAATCAAGGACAGTAATTACTGTAATTTCAGATAACACTAGTTCTGGAAGATTTAACCGTAAATCACAATCACAAGCCTTTGAATGATAATGGTATGATATATATACAAAATAACCTTCAGCAAATCAAATTTAAACTACACCTCACATTCAACTAGATACAAGAATGACTGCTTATGGAAATGTGTCTGATTCTGTAATGTTTTATAATCCATCATTCCATTTTGAAACAAAACATCTCAGTGCATTCTGTTCTGCAGGTTTGGGTAGAAATATTGTAATTAGCACAGTGCCTCTGATTTTAGAGTGGGTTAGAATAAAGAGAGATGCACAGATCACAGCGGTGTCTGACCTTTTTCTTCCACTAACTATCATTTTACTTTCACTCACATGCAAACCACAAATGGCATGTTTTCAGAGGAAAAGTAAGCACACATTTAACATCTTTTCTTCTCATTGAGGTTTTGGACAAAGCATAGAAAAATATGTGCTGAAACACATCATTTTGTTCCAAGTATTCATTCATTCATTCATTCATTCATCTTCAATACCCACTTTATCCTTTGTTGTGGATGGTTCCGGAGCCTGTCCTGAAAATACTGGGCATGAGGTGAGAATACAGCATGGATAACTTATCAACACACCATGGGATGCCAAGCCACTGGAGGGCAAACAGGCACACACAATCACACACATGAATTTAGTATAGCCCATCCACATACCAGCATGTTTTTGGGAGGTGAGAGGAAACCGGAGAACCCATAGGAGACCCACGCAAACAAGATGAGAACATGCAAAACTCCACAATGACAAAAACCCAAGCTCATGATTGAAGCAGGGATACAACAGCTACCCTCTGTGCCACCCATTCATTTTTAATTAATGAATAATTTTTTTTATTATTTCAATTATATAATTAGTTAAATATTGTATATTGTACCACACAAAACAAGTCCTACTGACATAGGCCTCTGAGTTCATTTATGTTTAATGTTTAGTATGATTTATATCAGGAGACTTCAGCTTATCCATAGGTTTTCATTTCAGGACCCATAGCTGATCCCACTTATTTACTTATAATACTTATATGTATTCAGTCTTCAAATGACTTTTAGGAGTGGTTTATATTGGGCTGGAATGAAATCCTGCAGTAGATAAGATTCCTGATTGAAACAGAAAATACATCCTACTTACAAGCTAGTCTCTCAGGCAAAGCATTTAACATTAATAGCGTTTAACATTAATAATGAACAGAAAATGTTTACATTAAACATTGCTTCTGTTAAAATGCTTGCTACAAATTACTATCTCCACATGTCCATCTAAGCAGTGTGGATAGCTGGAAGACATAAATCTATGTCCAGTGAGGACTGGCGGTTTAGAAAGTATTTCAAAACTCTTTATCCTTATAATTGGATTACAGCAACACCACCACAAACCTGGACATTAATGGAAATTATTGATCCATGATTATTTAAAACAAGTTACAAACTTTTCATTTTGTGAGGGAGCAATAATATAATATTTAATAAGAAACGCTCCAACACAAGTTTCATATACCTTTTTTTTTTTTTTACAGCAGTGATGCATTGGCATATAAAGACACCTTTCCTTGGGCATAGCAAATATCTGTGTGCTTACGATACGTGCAATTACTGTAAAATATAAATTGCATGCATTATTCTCTGTAATACAATTAGCATAAGCTGTGAATGTTTGTGGGTAGATTGAGTAAGTGATATTTTGGTGCTCTTTTGCAATCATGAGCCGTTTGCTGCTCATATAATGCAACATGATGGCTTTGTGGTTGAACACATACATAGGTCACACAATGAGCTATTTCTTCCTTTAGCTTCTGGAGTTTGAGAGTTTAACTTTCTTAAAATAGTGTCACTTCCTTACTGCAAAAAAAAAAAAAAAGATAAACATAATCAGTAACCAAAAACATCCTGCATGATTACATGGGAAATTAATAATGGACTTAAATAATCTAAGCATATTCATGAATTAAAGGCATGTCTGCTAAGATGATGATTTATTTATATGCTAAACCTGATTTACAGGAATGCCATTTTAAAATGCACTGAACTGAGAACGGGAATAATAATTTCTGTATCTTTCAAATGCCCAAAACTACCAGAATAAAGAAAACACATTAGTTTTGGAGTATGGTTTAGATCATGTGGTAGCGTTTTTGGCAGTTGGAATGGGGAAAATGTAATTCCTCCCTGGTTTGTGATGCGAAGAATTGCCCCATCTGAATAAGCAAACCAAATACTACATGATGCTGCAAACTTAAAGAGAGTCTTAACTTGAAGCCAGGGCACATGGCCCAGAGTGTGGTTTAATGAAACAGACCTCCCAGCTTGTATGAAGAAATGCGGTCAGAGGCAAAAGGACATAGGATGCACAACATCCACAGCACCACCTACCAAGAGCAATATTATGGAAAGCTGGCAGAGCTGACTGTTATGGGAACAACTTGCGAGAACTTTGATTTTGCCATCCAGTACAGAAAGATTGATGAGGTAACCATGGTCACACTTTTACTATAGGTTGTTTCTCACAACACATGCGCACATGCACATGCATGCACACATACACCCACACACTCACACTCACACACACACACACACACACACACACACATAGACCCCTGCAAGTGCTAGTATTACATTTTAAAAAAGACAGGGTGTGTCATATGCACTTGTCGCTAATTGCTATTTATAGTTGACTTCAGCAAACAGGAAGCCTGTAATTTACTGACTGACTGAATAAAATAGGCATTGGACTAAAAAGTGACAAAACACTTACACAGTTCATTTGATGGAACACATTTTCACGGCTCTGACCAACGTATCATTTTTTTCCGGGTCCAGAAAAAAAAAAAAACTAAACAAAATACAGAAGAACATTCCATCCTCACAACAAATCCATTTGTTTACACTGTGTGTTTTTTTTTTTTTCAAAATAAGGGGACAGACCAACTCTTTTCCCACATATAACTAACCATATGGCCATCCTAGACATCTGCAGCCACTAGTTCTCAGTAACTGCCATGAATCAGAAAAAGAGACAAAGCAAGTCTAGGAATGGGACTTACTTAATGGTTTATTGCCACAGTTATGAACCTCCTGGACCACATTTGGTCTGTTGCAGTCTATTGTGAAGTTGAATTCTGAGGTTTAGACGCTGGTTGGTCTACTTCAACCAAACCTCATTGGGACATCAAAGCATCTACACATCTCTGTCCTTCCTCCCACAACTGCAAAAGCCCTTTTGTTTTTTGAGTTATCCTGTGTCTGCCGTGTCTGTGCTCTATATAATTGTATATGAAATGTTATTTTGATAGTTAAAAGTTCTTAATTCCCTAAAGGTGTTCTATTTTGAACCCAATCTGAAAGGCCAACCCTCTGTTTTAGGATTGTAAGGGTTTCCAAACCAAAAAAGGTGGAATCTTTTTAGATGGATAAGAAAAGATTAGGGATAAATGGTCCCTAGTGCTTTCCTTGCAATGTGCTTTAGAAACCTGGGTCAGAGTGGGATTGATTGAATTATAATTGCAGAGCCTCCAGAAAAATGCATCTAGTGACTCAATCCACACACAAATTGCTGTTTAAAGTTTTGAAAGAAATAATTGTAAAAATTGCAGGATTGGTTTTGCAGATGACAAGAACATCATAACAAGAAACGGCTTAAAGTGCTTAAAAGCATAGTAGTCACATATTATAATCCAAATTACTTCTAGGGCTTCAACTAAAAAAAAGGTTTTTTTTTTTGAAGAAGGTAAACATTTCCTTCCAAGACTCAAAAGTCCTGCCAGTTACACCTCAGAAACACATTTGCCTTTTTGTTCTCTTGAGGAACAAGAGGCACGGGAGAGATCCAGCGCTCTGGGCCAACACAACCATCCCACTCCTTCGGTTGTGGGAATGTGGTTTCTTCTAAAGCACTCTTACCCCCTCTCCTCTCCCACTCCTCCCATAGGAACAAACATGTCTCCACATTGGCTACACGCAGACTGGAAGGCGACTGCATGGAGGAGAGGGGAAGCCTCCAGCAACCCATGGATCATGCTATGCACTGCTGGATCCAAATGTGACTATTGTGTCTGTTAATCAGCTATTATGCCTTCTGTCACTTTTGTACATGACAAAACCACTTGATTTGCCAACAAGTGAAGGGAGGTTCAAGAGGTTTCAATTGTTTCAAGTTCCACTTGGTCTGTTTACATCATTATAATCTCTGGCATTATAATATATGATTTATTCATATATTGCATATGTTTAATGCATAACAAATACCCTGTCTTCAAGATTGAATAAATAATATAAAATGCTAAAAGTTTTATTAGTAGTTTTATTCATATTGAGCTCAGTATAAATAAACCGATCTTTGTTGCACTGATTATTTTACTGCATAGGGTAGGTCCTAACCCTGGCCTCTCACTAGCAAGACACATTTTTGATGGGCAGTAGAGCAATGTGAAATCCTGGAAAAATCTTTCAGCCTTGGTTTAATTAGAACAGTACCAGTTACACTGTGATCCTGCTCCTGAGTGAGACATAAAAGATACAATTAAAAACACATGACAGCTTTCATATACATAGGCCTTAAATTATGGAGTTTGAGGAAAAGAACTGTAGAAAATGAACGTATGTTTTTGCATGCCCCAGTTATTGTGCCTGCCATATGGATGCCTGAAAGTGCAAAATCACTATGATTAGCAGGGACATAACTTGATCATAGGATCACACCAACATTATCTTTCCATGTTCACACTACCTTCTCTGTCTTTATGCACCATATAAACAAGAGCTTGGTGACTGGCGTTCCATTCCAGAGGCCTCGGAGAAGAGATGAGTGTGGCCCCTTCAGAGTTAAACCTCTTCCCCCCTTTCACCTGGCACCATAGTAAATCATAGCGAAAGCCAGACAGATATGTAAAACCTACACAATATTTATTTAGGATTACATTATTAAGCATCTATAAACACCACTCTTTAGCTATGGTTAATGTTAAGACCTGGCATATCAGCATAAAACTGTAGCACTGCACAGTGCCACCTTTGGAAGTATTGTTTTTCTCAACCTTAATTATATCTACCAAAATACATTTCTGACTAATGTCTAGTCTACTGTGACAACAGACAATGACTAAGAGGGCAAAACAAGACAATGACAGGTCAGAGGAAGAGTGATATGAGGAGCTATAGAGTCTTGACACAAAAAGTGTTGTCCATGAAAACTACATGGGCCTTGAACGTGCAAGGAGTAAAGCTGAAGAGGTGAGTTAGATGTGGAACCAATGCAAACACACACACACACACACACACACACACACACACCACCTTCCCATACACATACACACACATTCTTACTTACCCTGTCAATAGAATATGGAGTCTTTGCTCTCTCTCTCTCTCTCTGTCTCTCTCTCCTCCCTCTATGTTAATCACAGTGTTGTGGTTCCCTTCCCTTGAGACTCAGTGGTTGTTTTCTCCTCCCTCTCAGGAAACTCTCACTTTTTTTTTTTACTCTCCCATTCTCTGCCTCTGTATATAAAAGAGTGGTGTATGAATTGTGCGACGGAAAGTATGTTCACATGCTGGGGACACAGAAAGGGCCATGTAACGTGCGCCCGGGGCAGTGGTGCTGAAACAGACTTGCAGAAACTTCGAGTGAGTACTCTTACACACACACACACACGCACACACAGTATTGCCTTTGCAATTAAAAATCTATAGAGAAGACAACTACATATTTGTGTGTTTGTGTGCTACTGTAATATGACATAAAGCACATCTTAGTAAATAACTTTAATAGACTTCAAAGCACTACTGTAAGTCGCTCTGGATAAGGGCGTCTGCCAAATGCCATAAATGTAAATGTAAATGTAAACTATAATTAGTAGTTGATGTCATCTAGGGAATAATACAGAAACTGAACTGTGTAAGAAATAAAGATTGCATTTAACACTAAATTTCTTCAGTGGATTGCAGCTGTACTGTTTAAAAGTAGTTATCAACAAAGTATACAGTCAAAACCAGGCTCTAGATTGCTGTCTGGGGTTGTTAAGAGGTCACAAGGTCATTCCTTACGGCCTAAAAGCAAGCAATTCATGTAATGACCTCAAATTAACTGAAGAAATGTGAGTAGAATATACAGTAATTTAGATCATTTCATATCTAAGGTTGCTTCACCCTCAAAAATCAACCACATGTATAAATGAGCAATCTAAGGACAATATTTGAATTATACCAGTGGAAAGAATACAGTTACTTCCTGTTTATGAGAATTTACAATAACTGAAATTTTGCCTAATTATCTATGCATAATAAACAGAGGAAATAAATGTTACTGAATGATGCTTAAAATGCAACTCTGCTCATGTCTTTCATACTAAACCACTTTTCATAAAGTAATGCTTGGGTTATTGAAGAACAGCTGCTCTCACTTGTGGAAACCATTCCGTGTTATATTTGTTTGCGTTTAGCCCTATATTTCCAAGCTGAATGAAGATGATCTGTAGTGCGTTCATCAGGTTGACTCTGTGCCGTCTGTGGTTTCTCTGAAGACGCTGACTGAAAGCTTTCATAAAAAACATTTACCAACAAACACTTATCATAATTACTACCAGAGACAGTTGAGGTTTTCAGGAAGCTCAGAGATAAATACATCTTTCCAACACCAACAGTGTTGCAATTGTGTATAGTTTGCTTTTGTGTCCTAGAGTTTTTGAATACTTTATAAACCATTTTATGCAATTAAAAAAAAATGCAGATCAGTATAACTTGTTCTTCTGTTGGTAGTGTTGTTATAGAGAGCTTATATATATATATATATATATATATATATATATATATATATATATATATATATATATATAAAAAAAATGTTTTTATATGTTATTTATTGCTATCTATTTCCTATGGAAATGTTACTAAAGTTTACCATTTCCACCCAAGTATAAACAGTTATATCTTGAAGGCTTGCTCCTGATTGTGCAGGATGTGGTATAATTTCCCCCCTCATTGCATGGGACTCATGCCATGAGCAGAAAGATCCAGTGCCTTTAGCTAAACTTTCCAGCTCACTAAAGTAACCACCCCAGTGATCAGCAGGCTGCCTTCATCTGTAATGTTTCATCCTGAACCCCACTATTCAACTATTGATTTAGCAGATGACTGTCATTAATAATATCTGACGACATGTTATTATCACCATGGTTACTACAGAATGATTCCATACATAGCTAGATGTTGTAACTCCTGTGGTGGAGTTTCTATTTAAAAGATTTTCAGACTCAATTTCTACCTACGTATTGACCTCGTTTGTGCAAAACACCACCTCAGCTGTGACATTATCTAAAATGGCAGCATTTTAGCAACTTAGTGTAGACTAACATTTTTCTTAATTTTATGTGCAGATTCATTACACCAACATTTCAGGAAAGAACCACAACATTTTTCAAAAAAATAATGAGATTCCTTATGAACATCACCATGTGTTGGGAGAAATCTGACTAGAAGCTCCAGTTTTCAGGCAGGCTTCTGGCAAGGGCAGCTATGATTATGGGTATGTGGCTACCATGATGGTGTGTACCTGCGGTTGGATGTGCTTATTACTCTGATGGTCAGCTGAGCATGCTTTGGTTGCAGACTGAAATCCTCAAGGTGCCATCTAAATAACAGTTAAACCAGCAAGAAGCCCAGAAAAACCACTCCATTGTTCGACTTCTTTTGCTTTCTGCTCATAACTTAAACTGGTCTAAGGGTATCATTGTGATTAAATTACCCATAGATTCCTGGATTGTATTTTGTATTTCAATATTTTGTTTGCATTTTTAAAAAATATTTTAGAGCAATTTTCATTCTTCTTTGAATTGTGTTCAGACTTAATGATTGACCCATCCCTATTTCCTTACATATGTATCATTATGCTCAACATCATCAGTTGCTGTGAGTGAGCATAACAGCTGCGAAGACCAACTGTTTTGTTCTACTACTGGTTGGCTAACTGAGCAGAAATTCTAATTGGACAAAAAGACACGTTCGGTTTTAATTTTGGGTCTGGAAAATCTCCACCTTGTGCTAAAATAAGTGCCACTGTTGGGCCATTTCCATCTCATTCATCTCTAATCCTGTCCCTGTCCTTGCTCACAGGATGATTGACAGTTCTCTTTGGTGAGTCAGAAAGCAGGATGCCCGGTGTGCCCTGCGGGGCCTCGCATCAAGCCCTGCCTGTTGCTTGTGCCCTTGTCCTCTCCTGGCTATTACTCTTGGTGCATGCTGCGTTCAGCCAGAAACCCGCCAAGCTGCCCCTGGTGGGCCGCAAGCCATTCTTGGCTGCATGGAACGCACCACTTGACTTGTGTGGCCTCAAATACAACATGAACATCAGTCTGGACCTTTTTCACATTAGTGGCAGTCCACGAGCTGTTCATACAGGCCAGGATGTCACCATCTTCTATCCAAACCGTCTGGGTTACTATCCATTCTATACAGAGCAAGGTGAGGCCGTGAATGGAGGCCTTCCTCAGAACTGCAGTCTGGAAGCTCACCTCAGCAAAGCTAGCAAAGACATTGCACACTTCATTCCCTCAGAAGATTTCCAAGGCCTAGCCGTCATCGACTGGGAGTACTGGAGGCCACAGTGGAGCCGCAACTGGCAGAAGAAGGACATTTATCGACAACGCTCACGTGAACTTGTCTCCCGAGCATATGTCAATGTGACAGAAGATCAGATAGAGGAACTGGCACGTCTACGCTTTGAAAAGAGTGCTATGGCATTTATGCAGGGCACACTGGAGCTTGGCACACGCGCTCGACCAAAAGGCCTATGGGGCTTCTACCTATATCCAGACTGCCATAACTACAACGTACACATGCACAATTACAGTGGCTACTGCCCCATGCTGGAGAGTGTCCGCAATGATGAACTGCTTTGGTTGTGGAACAGCAGTACTGCACTCTTCCCTGCAATGGCTATCCGTAGAGGTCACATGGACAGCATTCGCAACCTGCACTTCTGCCAGAACAGGGTGCTGGAGTCTCTAAGGCTCGCTTCCATGACCTCACTGCCCTTTGAGCTGCCCACTTTTGTGTACACAAGGCTCGGTTACAGAGATGAAGCCATGACGTTCCTGACACAGGTAAATACACATACTGCTTATAGCGTGTAAAGGGGATCCCCACCCTGATCCTGGAGTATCCCGTGTCCTGCATATTTTAGTATTTTCCCTGCTCTAACACACCTACGTTAACTCAGGAAGGGCTGTTAATTAATTACTTGATTAACTGGATGGGGTGTGCTAGAGCAGAGAAAACACTAAAATGATCAGGATATGGGGTACTCCAGGACCAAGATTGGAACATGTGAAATACATAATATGATATGATCAAACATAGTAATATAATGCATTATTCAGTTAATGAATCAGTGACATAAAAAAAAATGGAACATGTCTACTGTAAACTGTAAGCTTAAAAAAAAGATGTTTTGTCACATTTTCCATATTAATTCCACACACTGTGCACTTGTTAGTGACCATTGGGGCATCACTTTCTGTGTTTGGCCATTGTGTCCTATTTCTGCTAATTCTCAAATCCTCTATTAATTGGTTTCACCTGTTCCTTATTTCCCCTGAACGTTGCTATGTATTGTTTGTTTCTGAAGCAAGCCTAAGCTGCAGGGTATTGGTTCTTGGTTTGGCCCTGGTTTAGTGTGTATAGGGCATTCCTGGTGTAACATTGTTGACGTGGCCACCCTGTTCCCTAAACCCAGCTATAAACTCTGACTAGGTTTAATGATAAAAGCCATAATACAAGACTGAGACTGCATCCATATTGCTTTCCAGAGTTACTTGGATTACATGCTTACATGAGATGTGAAACCAAGTGCACCCTCTTGTGGTGAGACATTTAGCATTCCTTAGTGCATCTACGGATGAACAAGTTATGCAATTAATACACAATTATTTGCATCATAAACACAGGAAAACAAGCAGTTATAAATTATGTACAGGTAAGTGACAAAGGAAAAAAATGGTGGCTGTGTTATGCTGTAGGAGGTCATTTCCTAGCATGGTTTCAGTACACTGGTCTGCCTAGAGGGAAGTCTGCAAATTCTGACTGACTACTCTGATCACCAAGAGCATGGTGGTGCATGTCTACTTCATCATGCATATTTCATCATACATCATACAGCAAACCCTTTGTAACAGCATTTTATTGTGTTTCACAGAAGGATTTAATACACACAATAGGGGAAAGTGCTGCTTTAGGTGCTGCAGGCTTTGTGATCTGGGGTGACCTTAACCTCACATCTTCTAGAGTAAGTGACTTTAATGGGTTTTTAAAAACTTTTCATTCATATCTGCTGGCTTAAGGCATCACTAAATCACTAGATTCACTTGTAGGCAAAAGTTTGGGCACCCTCACAAAATTACACATTTTATTGATTTTTAGAGTCAAAAGAAGTAAAAACTACCTCTTCAAAATATAACCCATGTCAATGCACAGGTACTTTATATGTGATTAACGTAGAAGTAGAGAAAAATATAAATTATGGCATGTGTAAAAGGCTGGACACCCTTCCAATTGTAAAATCTCATAACTTAATTAACTTGTTAGGCCTTAATTGACTTAATTAAGACTGGCTAGGCTTGCCAAGATTTTTCTTTTGGAATAACAATTCCAGAGCCTAATAAATTCTCAGACTCTTCAAACCTTGTGCTAACACTCAAGAACCATGAGCTCCACTTAGCTGACTGAGGATCTAAAAATGAAGCTCATTGCAGCATACAAAGCAGGGAAAGGTCATAAAAAATATCAAAGCACTTCCAGCTCACAATTTCCACTTTCTGAAATATCATTTAGAAATAGCAGTTACAGGGAACTGTGGAAGTCAAGGCAAGATCTGGAAGACCAAGAAAACTCTCAGATAGAAATGCCTGTATGCTGGGCTGAAAGGCAAAGCAAACCTTCAAATGGACTTGCAGGAAGATTTATCCGACAAAAGTCACAAAAGTCAACACCTGAAGTATGCTAAACCACATCTAGATAAGCCAGAGGCAATTGGAATTAAGTGCTGTGGACTAATGAAGGAAATATGGAAGCTTTTACCAAAGGTATGTTTGGAGAGAAAAATAGCAGGTGTTCTTTTTGATGAAAAGAACATCTTGCCTACTGTTAAGCATGAGGTTGAGTCTATTATGCTATGGGGTTGTGTGGCAGCCAGTGGCACAGGAAACATTGCACAGGTAAGTAGAAAAATGGATTCCGGTAAATATTAACAAATTCTGTGAGCAAATGTGTGGCAGTCAGTCAAGAAACTGAAGCTGAAATAAGATTAGCTTCTACAACAGGAGAATGATTCAAAGCGTACTTCAAAATCCACCATGAACTACTTCAAGAAATGCAAGCTGAAGCTTTTGGAATGGCAGTCGTAGTTCCCTGACCTGATGATCATCTCATAAAGGTAGATCTTAAACATGCTGTGAGTGCAAGATGGCTCAAGAATATCTCAGAACGAGAAACGTCCTGCAAGGAAGAGTGGAAGAAGGAAGAAGGAACAGAGTCCTAGCTGGCTACGGAACATGGCTGCTAACTGTGATATCTGCCAGAGAGGGTGTTACTAAGCACTGATTTAGTAGGGTGTCCAAATGTTTGTACATGCCACAATTACTGTTTTATTTATTTATTTTTAATATTTTGTAATTTTAATCAAACCTAAAGTAACTGCATTAATATTTACAGACAAGTGTTTTTTTAATAGTATGGCACAATGTCTTTAAAAATTAAAAAGAGTTCTGCTTGAATAACTTATTGGTAATTAAACATTATACTTGCAAGTTAATTTGAGATACTTTTAGAACAGGGACAAAGTCTGGCTGGCTTATAATTAGCCCAAATAATCTGAATATCATCGCAGTTCCAAGTATGAGCTCATATTGGAAGGAGTTGGCTGATATCTTGGCACCGAGTATAGACCTTACCAATAGGGCTTAAATCACTTTAATTAAAAATAAAAATGTTAGGTCCCACAGAAACTCTTCATTTATCTTGGGACTGCAGCCACACTGCAAAATTTGGTCTAATCATCTTAATTTCATCTTAATATTCCAATATTATTATCATATATAAAAGTCAGTGTGTGCTAAAAGTCTTGTTGACCTTCTAGACTCAGGCCATTTTTCACCAGACATAGTTAGCATATGTATTATCTCAGTCCTATTTCAGTGGTTTCTAGATAGAAACACTACAAAAAGCAATATTCATGCTATATTTGCAGGTTATGTTCATAAACCAAACAGCACATGAGATATATTCCAGTCCGTATCCCTACTGTATTAGTATGCTCTAGTGTCTGTTAAACTTGGTATAATTTCAAACTTCCCTCCTGCTCCATGGTGTAGGAGTGAAAATCTAACTACATTAACAAACATTTTTTGATCACATACCGTCATATGCATGTTAATAGCAATTTGACTACCAGTACAGAATATGTACACATTATATTTATTAACCTAGTGTCCTAGATTTAAAAAAAACAAAACAAAAAAAAAACTCCAATCTCATGGGAAATGGACCATCCCTTTTGTTAAACTGTGTATGGGGTCAATGATTTTAAAACCGTGCACACACACTTCATGGTGTTTAATCAGACTTTATTAATTGGTTCCTAATATGTCATTGCAGCAAAACTGCTCCAGGGTAAGAACATTTTTGAGCTACAGACTGGGCCAGTACATCACCAATGTGACCCGGGCAGCTGAAGTGTGCAGTGAATATCTGTGCCAGTCCAACGGTCGTTGCGTACGGAGAGACCCACGGGCACCGCATTTCTTGCACCTGAGCCGCAGCAGCTACCGCATCCTCTCAAACCGCAATGGCACATTCACAGTCACTGGCTGGCATTCCCAGCATGAACTACAACAACTGGCAGAAAGGTTCCACTGCCACTGTTACGAAGGGTATGAAGGTGAGCGCTGTGACAGTATAGAGCCAACACACACAGCAGATGAGGAGAAAGAGAAGGAGGTGGAGGAGGAAGAAGAGGATCGAGGGGCAGAGAGCTCCGCTGAGTCTGTAGGAAATGCCTTTGTCCTGGTGGTGCTGCTCGTTCTGTTTACCCTTGGCTGTATTTAAAGCACTATGGTACAGCTATCCAATGGCACATGTAGTGACCAGTGTTTGTATGCAGACACTTTTTATTTTACCCAGGCATGCTATAGGTTGATATCACTTGAAGCAACAGGAAAATAGTCAATGACTATAGTTTACTTACATTTACTGTTATGTCAGTGTTTTTACCTGATATCATCTACCTTTCTAGTACTTCTACTTGTTAAAATGTTAGCCTTGTTTGCACAAACTATAGTACTTGCTTACATAATTTACTATAGTAACCCTACAACATTAAACTAAGCAAATACTGCTTATCTGAGAAGTTTCTTTGACTGAAATTCTCCATCCATATAGCTCTTAATAATGTACATATATAGTTAATAAGGTTGCATTCCAGACGCTACTTGCTGATGACCCCAAAGTTACTGAATGACCCTTGGCTCATCATGGTAGGAATGCGGAAAAAAAAAAAAAAAAAAAAAAAGTAGTCTTAGAGAGGCCATATTAAAAAAGCACTTAATTAATCCTCTCTGTTGTGTGACTAGTTTGATTGCCACTTCATAAGACAAAAAAGTAGTAAGTGATTTATTTAAAGTTATCTAACGTCCAGTAATCCAATAATAATTACAAAACAGCTTCTCGGTTTAAACTAGACATAAGGTAAATAATTGCTCTACCTAACTGCATGGGAAAAGAAGAATAATGTATTTTTTAAAGCAAACTATCACAATTTCATTTACCTGAAAAATACATAGACTTCAAGTCATATGCTAATTAATTTTCAGTTCTCGTTTTCATCAACCCATATCACTTGAAAATATTACCAAAAAGCATGGTACAAGACAACCTGAATGTTAAACAAATGTAAATATAATTCGCTAAATCTTTTGCAAAGTTTTTTTTTTATAAATCTTGAAAAGAGGAAAACTGGATAATCTCTAGCTTTGTAATTATTTTTTGTAAACTCAGTACTCTTTGAATGTTTCTAAATATATATAGACAAACTGCATAATCACCACAAACCATTCACAAACATTACTACCTTACTTTTTCCAGTACTAACATGTAGTCTATGAGTAACGTTACATTTTACCATCAATGTTTTATTGTTGAAGTTTTTATTTCTTGCATTTTCTTTTGAAACCAAGCACAGCAATGTTAGCAGAAACAGAGGAATTAATGCATATACCTCATTTTGAGTCATTTTTCTCAGCATTTCTGAATGTCAATTTCTACAATACCACACAACTCACTATGTAGAACATACTAAGGATGTTTGGATGATGTTTGATTGTTATATTCCATTAACTTCATAACCACATAAAATAAACAAAATATTGTCAATATTGTCTTTTCACATTTCTTTTGTATGTGAATATGAATAGTTTTTCTACAAACTGTTGCCAGTTTTTACCTCACATGCTAAAGGTTAACATATCTCACTAAAATCACATCTTATGCATTTTATAATGAATTGATTCATAATGAATTTTGTATTAATAATCTTGTACTGGCAGTAATGTTAATCAAATATTATGTGAAGGCATATATTGCCTGACCTTGAATGCACTATAAATAAATGAGTATGTTGACTGAATTTTTTTTTTTTTTTTTTGAGTATTCTCTGATGCATGTTCAAGAGTTCAAGAGTTCAAGAGGAGTTTATTGTCATTTCAGCCATATACAAGTACATAGTGAAACGAAACAACGTTTCTCCAGGACCAA
>CM075011.1:15594148-15627234 GCA_037576675.1 Pangasius sanitwongsei | reverse complement strand
ATAAAGCGAGATAGTGCTCTACAATTTTCCACCTATGACATATAATTTCCAACAGTCACATATAATATTTATATATATATATATATATATATATATATATATATATATATATATATATATGTAGTAGAGAGCTGAGTACATGATTATTTTATATATTTATTTCCATGAGTACTAATAAAATTGTATATTTTCTTTGTTTAATATATTTTGTGTGTTTTTTAGAGGATTTCCACACAGTTCATGAGAACAGAACCCATATTGCTTCCAATTTGGCTCATTTTTTCCCTGAAATTGCAGTCACCTGAGCTTGCAGTGAGCTATTAACTGTGACCTTTCACCCTCCTCTGAAACAGGATGTGGGCCGAGTGGTGGATGTCTGAGTATAGTTTCTCGGTAAGTACTGAGTTTGTGCTTTTCAGCAGTACTCTGAGCAAAGAATCCAGTTTAACACACATTAACCCATCACTCACTGGTTAAAGAAAAGCCTACAAACTCTTAAAGGCTCAACAAGAAAGGCTAATGTTTCTGAAGGCAGTAGCACACCTGACTTGTTTGCAGGTGAAAAGCCACCCACTCCTTTGTTTGCAGTCTTACTTGTCATCAGGTTTTTGTAAATTGTATTAGGTGTGGTTGCTTTTTTTTGTGGGTTATGTTCATGTTAAAACAAAAATGTACAACAAATGTGTACAAAAATGAACACAAAATGTAGGGGAGAATCTGGTTGGTTGTCACAGCACTTTAGACTTTAATACTGTAGATGAAGTTGTTTGGTTACATGGGCAGCCATTAAATGATAATTTGCTCGTTCAGTAAAGACTAGAGAATTGTCATGTTTGTGTTTGGATCACTCACATCTGTTAAGATAAACTTGCTGTGCTTCGTGCTAACAGCTGGTTTAACCTTCTGTGCTGAAGCTTGATTTTGTGTTGGGACACACAGCAGTAGAGCACTGATCAGTGGATGTGTACACCTGTGAGCAAAACCAAAAGTTACACAAAAGGGGAGGTGGAAAGTCCTGTGTTTCACTGTAGGAATAATAAATAAGGAAACATCAACAACAGAAACCCTCGTAGAATTTGTAATGGTTTTGAAGGTTATAATTGGAATTGTATTGGTTTTAATGGAAACTGTAATGGTCCCTGTGGGTCTCTACTGGTAATTTGTTGCCTTCTATTGATGGCATGTTATGTCTAGTGGATACCACTAAGGACCAGTAATTGTTTTAATGGTTAGCCGATGGTTTGTAATTGTATTTGTAGTGGAAACCATTTGAATTTCCATCATGGTTTCTATTGTTTTTTTCCAGCAGGGATGGGTGTAACATTGTTTTGAAAATGTCCTATGGAAAGGGGAAAAAAAAGAATCCTTACATGATCCGTTATAAACCAAGTCCATTCTCACCAAAAGCACTTGTCTGTATTGAGCAGTATCATTTGATTCATGTATTGAAACATTTCTACAAGTGTTTAAATCTGTAACACTAGCAATCATGGAATGATTGATGCTTTTAATTTTTTTTGAGGTGCTGTGAATGTAAGTTAGAAAAAAAAATTAATCCTTCAGGTTGATTGAATTGGCCATTATAATCACTGCTACAGACTGTATGAAGCTTCACTGTTTATATTCACAAATGCCACAGTAAATATAACAGTGTTTCCAGGAAACACAAACAAATACAGTATATCTCCTCACCAACAAATCCGTTTTCACTTGAAAGCTGGCTGAAGCACAACCCTGTAGAGGCACGCAACATGTACACTATGTGGCCATATAAGTTTGTGGACACCTGATCATCACACCCATATGTGCTTTTTGAAAATCCCGCTCCAGATTTGGTCCCATTTGCTGTTATAATAACTCTGTCTACTCTTCTGGGAAGGCTTTCCACTAGATTTTGGTGCGTGGCTGTGGAAATTTGTTCATTCAGCAACATTAGCGTTAGTGAGTCAGGCATTGATGTTGGGTGAGGAACGCTGGTGATGTGTTCAGTGGGGCTGAGGTCAGGGCTCTGTGCAGGTCACTCGAGTTCTTCCACTCCAGCCTTCGCAAACCATGTCTTCATGGATGACATCTTGTGCACAGGGGCATTGTCATGCTGGAACATGTTTGGGCCTCTTAGTTCCAGTGAAGAGAAATTGAAAAGCTACAGCATATTGCCTCCAACTTTGTGGCAAAAGTTAGGGGAAGGCCCACATATGGGGGTAATCCATCGTCTCCACATACTTTTGGCCATTATACAAAAATGTTATATAATCTAACCATATTACATTTTATAGATTTATTTTTTTTTTAATGTTTACTTAGGTTTACCTTCTAACGAGAAATAATCACCAGAAAATCCATGGCGAGCCTCACTCACAAGACGTTTACAAGAAGATATATGCAACATCTACCTTCCCTCATCCTTTTGAACCTGGTTGGGTTATACTTTTCAGCAGCTCTTCCTCCAACAGCAGCTCCACTTTTCACTAAGCCGTTTGTGGTCATATGGAATGCCCCCATCTACCGATGCAATCAACTGCAGGTTCCCCTGGACTTGGATGTGTTTCAGGCTGTCACCACACCTCAGCGCGTTCCTAACCAAGCCCTGACTCTCATGTATAATAACAGATTGGGCATTTTCCCTTACACTGACCTCTACAATTTCACACAGTACAATGGTGGCATTCCACAGAAGGGAAACCTAAATGCCAGTCTGCAAAATGCCAAAAAAGAGTTCAACCAGTACATTCCATCATCCATACCTGGCCTGGCTGTCCTTGACTGGGAGGAGTGGTTTCCTTTGTTTGACAGAAATGCAGACTTAAGAGAGATCTATAAGGTGCTGTCCATAAACTACACCCTTCAGCAGAATCCATCCCTCACAAGCAAACAAGCTACAGTGAAAGCTAAAGAGCAATTTGAGAAAGCTGCCAGAAGCTTCATGGAAGAAACGTTGAAGTTAGGAATCTCGCAAAGACCAAATTTCCTCTGGGGCTTTTATTTGTTTCCCGACTGCTACAACTACGATTTTTTGAACCCAAACTACACAGGAAAATGTCCAAAGAGTGCAAATGTATTAAATGACAAACTACAGTGGCTGTGGCAGGCAAGTACAGCGTTCTTTCCATCAGCATACATGCCTGTTTCTGTAAGTAAAACCCAGAAAGCAGCTCTGTTTGTCCGATACAAGGTGCTAGAAGCAATGAGAGTGGCACACTTGTCACAACGCCCCTACACTGCTCCCATTTATTTGTATCTGCAACTCCTTTTGCGGGATCAAAATGACCTGTACAAGCACGAGGTATGTAGTCTCTTTTTACAGTATGCATAATAAATTCAGTGAGGGCTGCATATCTCCCAAGCATATACAGGAGTCTTTTTTTTTTTTTTTTTTTGTTGTTGTTGTTAAACTACATATTTCCGGCCTACTACAAGTAATATATTGGCCAGTTTGTTTGTTCTGTGCAGGTTGATCTGATTCGGAGTATTGGTGAGAGTGCAGCTCTGGGAGCCGCTGGATGTGTGCTGTGGGGCTCTAGCTATTATTTTAAAGACAAGGTAATATTTTGTGTTTTTATAAAGCATAATATTGGAGAGTGCTGTGTATCACATATTTTAAAAATCAAGTAATTCAGTGGTTAACTTTTTATTGCATTTATACTTGAAGGCTGTTTCCCTATTTGCATGTTTTTCTTCACTGTGTTCAGTCCATAAGATTAATTTAATCTCCCACACTGGTGTTTCAAATCTACTATCTAGTACTGTTTAAAAAAAATCCTGATCTTCACACAACCACAAAACTGCACATTTGAGTTGTTTTTTTGTTGTTGTTGTTTTGTTTTTTTAAATCTGACCCAACCCATCAGCTACAGTAATTAACACTGTGCTAGGTGACACTGAGATGATTCTATAGGTGCAGGAAAAATACCAAAATGTACATTGCAGGTGCATCTAGGACCTTGATTAAGAAAAATATACAATTTACTAAAGTAGGCAAAGTTAGCAGAGTTTTAAAATTTTTATTAAATAATTTTTAAAAATTGATTATTCATAATGTACTGTTGCCTCTCTTGTCTTTTTTTTAAATTTTTTTTTTTTTTTTTTTATAGAGCCGTAGGTGATGTTGAATAATACTTTATATTTAATCCAAGCTTTCTTTCCAGGAATCATGTGAATCCCTTTCTGCATACTTGTCTAACACACTAAATAAGTATGTTGTCAATGTTACAACTGCGGCTGAACTGTGCAGTGACCTGCTGTGCCAAGGTAATGGGCGCTGTGTCCGTAAAAGCTATGAGTCAGATGACTACCTACACCTCAACATAAGCAGCTTTAATATACAGAAGATTGATGGGATGTATAAAGTCTTTGGGAAACCTTCCATCACCGACCTCACCGCCTGGGCTGACAAGTTCACCTGTCAGTGCTATGAGGACAAGAAATGCGCAGCTTGATTTGAATCTTTCTCCAGCTACAGTAATGTTTAAAAAATGTAGTTTGACAGTGTTCTGCACTGCAAACTTTTGCTGTTTGGATATAACATCTCTTCATACTGTATGATTAATATCAACTTTCAGAACATACTTTTCTACCATTTATGTATATTCACCCAGGTTTCTTATTTCTTGGTGGTGTGTTGCTTGAACAAGTAAAAACTCTGAAACAGATACCCACTCTCCCATTTGTCTTTTTTTTTGGCATGTTAACATTTGCCACACACACACAAATGTTGAAGCAGGCTTTGTTGCCTTTTTTATGGTATTTACAACTAGTCATGCTTGCTTAACTCAAGACAACATTAATTGTGAATTATTGGGAATTTTTAAAAATCCTTTATTGATGGTTAAATGAAGTGAATCACACACACCTGCAGATCCAGCATCCTAACTGTAACTGGAGATGGGTGATGGAAAAACCTGTAAAATTTGATAAGAACCTTGAGTCCAACCAAACCCCCAAGAAAAGCTCTCCACACTTTTCCTTTTTCCCATTATTGCATTGTCGTCTTTGTAAACTAGGAGTGACCTTTTTTCCCCCAAACAGATGCACCTCGATATAAAGCATTAAAAAAAACCCTCAACAAACAAAGGTGTATATGTGAGATAGAGAGAATTACTTTAGTGTTGTGCACTGTATTGTACAGATGTGTAGCTTGCTTTCAACTTATCACAAAATTGTGCTACTGGCAGTCACTGTTTAATTTCTGTTTCAGCAGTGCAATGAGTGTGTCAGTCCACACACTCTTCATTTGAATGTCGAACAGTCAAACACTTGTTCCCCTAGTTTTGACTACTCTATGCAGTTAAACCGAACACTCCATTCAGCAGGAATTTTTGTCGCAAACCTGGGCCGGTTACTTGTTCCCATCCACTGTTGGAGGTTTAGTCTCAAGTGAGCTTACTCACTTGGCCTGTTACACTGGATGGAGCTAAGGATACAGAGCCCTGTGTTGCTGTGGTGACGCACTGCAACATGCTAGTATTTTGTGAAACAAAGTTTGTTGTTTTTTTTTTCTTTTTGGTATGTGTTGAGTGTAGAAAAAAAAAAGGGGGGAGATCTCATGGTTTACCCATGACTGATATAAACCTGTATTTTAAGGCTCATTACTTAAACATTATACAGTATGTTCAGTGATTTCTTTTTAATCACTTATGCAAGTTCACATATTGATTGTGGCATAAATTAGTTATCTTGCTCATAAAGAAAGGACACTTAAATAAATAAATATTAGGCTATTTTAAACACTTCTATTATGGATTTTACTGGAAAACCAGTACTTAGCTATGAAAATACTTAGAAAGAAAAGTAATGACAATTTGAAAAAACAAACAAAAAAAAAACAGGTGACACCATGGCTTCCTGTTTCATCATTTATGGTGTTTAAGTGGTTATTGATATGGCTGGGCAGTATGGTGCATGGCTCCGTATCTACCACGAACCTGACCAGCATAAAGTTACAATTAATAAGATGTATTATTACACCTAGCTCACTCTAATACTGGTGCATACCTGATGTGTTTGCAGTTATTACAGTTAGCTCTTCTGGAAGTCCCCGCCAGAGTATTTGGTTTCAAGCAAACATGATGGGCCTGTTTCTCTCATAATTAAGGAAAGTAGCTGCTATCGATCACTTTTAGTGGATTTCATCCCCATTTGATCTGGATTTGGATCTTTGATTTTTGCTCCTTCTTTGCAATGTGATTGGTCACCTCTACTGCTCCTGCTGACTGTGTTGAAAACCCATGAGTTTAACCAGTGGGATCAGTAATGAAGCTCCTCTACTATTCCGTAGCCTAAAGGACACAAACTGCAAACATAGTCCTTGGCCAATCTCATTCATCTGGTTTCCCCAAGCTGATGATTCTCTTTAGACTCTGCCACATCTTAGTAAACTTGTGATCCTGATATTATTGTTGTATCTAGGACCTGGCTCAGCAAAGCCATTTTAGATAAAGATGTTGCAATTGGAGATTTTACCTGGGATTGGTTGTCCTCCAGCTGACAGTTTTAAATCTGTGTGATTGTTTTAGCCTTAGCTACTTAGCAAACCAACTCATCTGAATCTCAAACATCCTAAGATATAGTCACTGCTGGACCTATTTTTAACCAATAAGCCCTACAAATACTCTGATACAGACAGTAATCACTCCTTCTTAGCTGTGGTAAGAAATGCAAAGCTACCAAATACAAAGCTATGGCTCCTTTTTAAATGGAGAAAAGAAAAGAATATTTCTTATTCGTGATGTGGAACTGGCTTGGAGTTATTTTTAGGATGATTTCGAAATGATCCAGTGACATTTTGGAAAATAGTAAATTCCTCTAGGAACACAGACTTGATCTTCCTCCAAAGACTCCTGCATCCTGTCTAAGCCAGCCATGCTTAATTCTTTTACTGAGCATTTTATTTTCTATTGGCCGTCAGTTACATTCAACGCAGTAATATGACCTTTTTTATTACTCTTTTTGATGTTATTTTGAGGAAATGACATCATCAAGATCTGTTTGGATCAAAAATAGGCAAGCTTCTTTTCCTTCCTTTCTGAATATTTCCATATTTTTTTTTACATTCAAGCTTGTCAAGCTCCATGTTTGAGCCCTGTTACCGCTAAAAATCTTAGTTAACATTTTTCACATAAAAATATTTGGCATAGTGCTACATACAAGAATATGTGAATAACACAGTGTTGGACAATGCTGCTTTCTAGCATCATTGCTATGCTGGAACAGCCATGGTTGTTCCCGAGTAAATATGATAATACTAATAACACAGTATGTACAGTACTCAATACAGACAACAGATGTGACAGACTGTTTTATTAATCCTGCTCACACTTTATTTGTACCTGCCTACAGTATTTACTAATGAGTTTAGTTGGTTCTATTTCCCAAAGTATAAACAAATTAGTAGCCTGAATTAAACCACTGAGAGTCTTACCAGGCATTTACTAAAGATGAATGAATGCTATAAATGCATCATATAGCACATCAAATACAGAATAAATCTGTTTGTGGAATGAGCATCATATCAAATAATGACAGGCATCATGAAGAACAGTTGCAGATGTGATTCAGGTCTGTTTAGAATATGAATGGTGTGTGCAAAGAATATTTCATGAACACAGGACAGCTGAAGTCATTGGGTTTATTAGTTGTATGACTTCTTTGACTGTAGGTGGCACCAGAGTATCTTACTGATGATTTTTTTTTTCTTTTCATTCACTATAATCATGATCTGTCAGTGTTTTTTAGAGCAAAAAGCAAGATGCTTATGATAGAAAACACTGTTGTGTGGCTGAGATGTAAAAATGTAGGTTTTATATTTGTTCCTTTAGCACATGGTACACTAATCCGGGTCCTCATTTATAATTAAATGGACACAGAAATGCCACATTAGCATGAGTCTGAACAAAAGGCTGCCTAGTGACTGTCTGTGACAGGCATAATGCTCTAGTTCTCAGTGGAGGGGCTGGTCTACACTACAGCAGCATGACACAAGTGCCTCCTGACACGCATAAGACAGCTTTTGCTAATGAAAAGACAGATTATTACAGTGAGTTTATAAAGCACAAGCTAGCTAGTACAAACACAGCACTCAAATGTTTTAAATCTGCCCATTGATCTATCACTGGTTTCACAAGTATATCCACACCAAAAGAAGAATGAGTGCTCCAGAAACTCTATGTGCAACCCTTGAAAACACAGGTGGGAGGCAAATTAATATCATACCACATCTTGGTGCCGGGAAAAGTCTGGTGCAACTTCAGCTCTAAAATATGTAAAAGCTGAATTGATTAAACAATGGATTTTAAACAATGGATTTCAATTTGACCAGTCAAGTCAAATTATTGTCACTTGGAAAAATGATCTTGTTTACACTATGCTTAAGCCTTAACTACGGTTAAGCCTCTGGGTTACTGATCAGAAGGTTGGAGGGTTCAAGCCCCAACACTGCCAATCTGCCGCTATTGCAGCTGGGTGGTCATGGCTCACCCTGCACTCTGACTCCAACTTCCTAACAACTGGGATATGTGAAGAAAAGAGTTTCACTGTGCTTTAATGTATATGTGAATAAAGGTTTCTTCTAATCTAGAATCTTTAAAGGTTCTTAGGTTGTACCTCTGGGGAGAAAGTTTTCCTATCTAGAAACATTTAAACAGTTAAGACCGCTTAACTTTGGAAGAACACTGTGGAAGAACACTGTGGAAGAACTTGAGTGGCCTGCACAGAGCCCTGATCTCAACCCCACTGAACACTTTGGGATGAACTGGAATGCTGACTGCACCTCAGGCCTCCTCGCCCAACATCAGCACCTGACCTCACAAATGCTCTTGTGGCTAAATGGGTAAATCCCCACAGCCACATTACAAAATCTAGGGGAAAGCCTTCCCTTCTGTTATTGGAACAAAGAGACCAACTCCATATTAATGTCCATGGTTTTGGTTTAACAAGCACATCTGGCAGTGAGTCAGGTGTCCACATACCTTGGCTATATAGTGTATGATGCAGTATTGGCAAAATAAATACCATCATACATACAACAAAACTTAATCCTTCCCCAGAACCTTCATGACAAGCCATTACGCAAACCTTTTCCAGGAGTGTACAGAAGGCTTAAATGTAAAACTGCATTACGATGTGGCCAGTACATTATTCACACACCTGACTCCACTAGTGAATACAGATAGACTGCATGTGGACTCTACAGAGAGTATGCATCTTACAGGATGTGTATTTGTGAAAACTATCTAATTTTTCCAGCTTGATTTACTTAATTAGTTCTGCAAGGTCATCCTGATCATAATATTCTTAAAATTAAGACTGAAAAATGAGCCAGTGGTTATGTCCTACATTGAAAATTAGAACATGTTTCTGTGAACCTCTCGGTAAAGCGTATACCCTTATGGGCACCAGTTATGGTTTCCTTTGGGACTGACCCAGCAATACAGATTTTTAACCCAACCCCCAGCTATGACCAAATTAGCACTTTCTTATTTAAAAAAAAAAAAACGTGCTGTCTTGTGTGTTTTTCATACTATACTACTTCCCCAACAGGGTTTTTTGGACTGATAGTACTCTTTGTCCGTGACCTAGTGAACCAGTAAGGGGATGTGTTTATTGATACAGGCTTCAAAAGCACTTCAGTAAGTCGCTCTGGATAAAGGCGTCTGCCAGAAGCCATATAATGTCGATGTAAATGTAAATCTACATGTACATGTAGATGTAAATGTAAATCTATCAGTCAAACACCCAAAAGCATGTGTATTTTTCTAAGAAATGTGTGTTCCTTTGTGTGTTTATATGTAATACATTTTGCCTTGTAGAGATAAAATGAGAAACATCCATCAAAGAAACAGCCATGACCTCAGGAGGACACATGGCATTCTTGGGAAGAGTCTTTCCATTCTTTGACCTGTAATGCTTTTGTGAGTCATTAAATCTTACTTTGGTCCATCAAGGTCTAAAGGTTCCTGCTCTTCTGTTCCATATAGGAGGTGTGAAATTGATTTGCACCACTGAGTCCCTTGGGATATTTGTTGTCTGGTGTTTCTTCCACTATCCCAAGTATTAGTGCACTATGTAGGGACAGCTAAATATAACAAGTACCATATATCCAACATATAATTTAATCTCATCTTGGTAAAATCATTATTACATGATTTTATTCAGGGACTATGGTGACCAAATTCTCATGATATAAAGGAGCTTTTTAAGCAAGATTCAATCACTTTAAATTTCCAATGCCAAAATAGCACTACCAAGGAAGTTCTTGTTTCCGTCATTTTCATTTTTTTGTTGGTCACTCTAAATCCCATGGCTCAGTTTATTCTGCTTATTGTCAGTACTCAGTGTGGGGGGTCTTTTCAGTGTGTATGAAATGGCAGTAAGCTTCTAATCATGGGGTGGTTGAGGGGTTTGCTGTTTCCTAGCAATAGCCCCTGATCCACAGGGCACTGTACATTATTAAAGAGTAAGACTAAATATGTTTATTAGACCAAATGATACAGCTTGATAAGGAGTAATATTCTAAATACATTTTGGGCTCTAAAGTTTTTCTTGTGTATTTTAGCATTATTGTAACAATCATGCTAAGTACATTTTCTATACCCTTCTTATGTCTACACACAGGCATAATTAAAGTCCATCATGCATGAGTCAATGTTGGCCCATGGCTCCTGAATGAAAGCTCATTAGCACTAGCTTTGCATGAATAATTATTTATGTGAATCCAATAATTATTTGATTCACAGCAACAGGCCCAGAAGTAATTTTAGCCTAGATGAATGTAGTTCAAACCACCACCACCACCTCCTCCACCTTCTGCTTAGCAGCACCCTGATGCTGAATTAGAGCAAATGGGAGGCAGCTGTCTGCTCACTACAGAAGGGTCAGTATGTTCCTGGAGAGAGAGTCGGGGGGTTTATTAGGGACATTCATTAGAGCAGGGTCTTTGTGTGTACAGACTCAGAGAGGAGGAGAGATGCAGAGATATGAAATGCCATCCAGAGTCAGGGAGTTTCAGGGAAAATAACCCCAGTAATATATTCAACATGTAAGGAATAAAAGAAGTGGCCTGATGTGAAGCAGGGGGCTGTTACTACAACAAAATGTATTATTTTCCAAAAACAGCATGTCCCATAATGATTATTCCTCTTATACAAAAGCAATTTGCCAACAATTACAACATTTTATGTATTACAGAACCACACACCATACTTTTTAACTGTTTATTGGTATATAGTATATATTTAATGTAGTGTCACATAAGTTATAGCAGCTATAAACATTTTTCTCTTGAAATTAATAAGACAAAAATATGCTAAATGCACCGCTCTGTGTTGTTAGACGTTCCTATAGTGTAAAACTTAAAGAAACAGCTTTACCTCAGACTGTTAAGTGCTGACACGGTCTCTTTCCATGAAAGTTAAATAAATGTCTCCTTATGGAAAACTTAACACCATATCATTGATTATATGTTTTTCTTTGATAAATGTGCTATTATTAGCCTTAGATTACATGGAGCATCTGCCCTAAAAGTCCCTGTGAATTTGCCATGGAAAATATAGTGTATTACAACAAATGCATTAATATAAACGTGTGATTTTCCTTTTAGCCAGCACTACTGCTGGAGTTAGGGGAAATATTACAGAGCCCAGATGTGTTTCAGAAACTATACGCATATGTAAAATATTCTGTTCATTCATAAATAAACATATTATGGCTAATTACATATTTTTATTGGTTTTTGAAGTGAAAATAAGTAAACATAATTGCTGGAGCAAACTATTAAAAACAACATTTTATGCAAATGTTAATGCACAGTTACTTTATATTTGATGAACTTTAAAAAATGGCCTTAATTGACTCATTATGATATTATTAGGCAGGCCAAGAGTTTTCATTAGGAATAACAATTCCAGAGCATAATAAATTCTCTAACTCTTCAAACCTTGTGTTAACACTCAACAACCATGGGCTCTTCTAAGCAGCTGACTGATGCCCGAAATCTTGCATAAATATTGTCACAATATTCTTCAAATCCAGGATTAGAACATTCTGGTTATTTGGCCTAATGAATATGCAAGGAATAAAAAAAATTCCTCTTATAGGAAAATAATCATTGATTATTATGTGAACTCTTGTACTGTAATCTAAAATGTACACTCATTTGTAAAACACTCTTTTCAAATTTTAACACACTCGTCGTGTAAACTGTTTTACGATTTATTGCGGTAAATCATGCTGATGACAACCCCTAGACAGCTACATCCTAGCTTTTTGTTCTTTCATATTTATGACTATGATTCTTCTTGTCTGCAATGATTTAGTGTCTTGTCCAGGGTGTATTATTCCTGCCTAGATGTTACTTTTTTCTCCTGTAATAACATTATTCAACTTTGCATAGGCAGATAAAATTGACACCACTGTGCTTGCTAAGAAAACATACCATATATAGCCAAAAGTATGTGGACACCTGACCATCACACCCATATGTGGGCTTTCCCCAAACTGTTGCCACATAGTTGGAAGCACACAATTGTCTACAATGTCTTTGTATGCAGTAGCATTAAGATTTTCCTTCACTGGAACTAAGGAGCCTAGCCCAATCTTGTTCCAGCATGACAATGCCCATAAAGACATGCTTGCCAAGGTCGATGCATAAGAACACAAGTGGCCTGAGCAAAGCCCTGACCTCAACCCAACTAAACACCTTTGGGATGAACTGCAACTGTGCAACACACTGTACTAGTTTCTGACATCAGAGCCTGGCCTCGGTAATGCTCTTGTGGCTGAATGAGCACAAATCCCCACTGCCACGTTACAAAAACTAGTAGAAAGCCTTTCCAAAAGAGTGGAGGCAGTTATAGCAGCAAAGGACGAACCAAGTCCATGTTAATGCCCATTGTTTTGGAATGGGATGTTCAAGGACAGATTGGAATGTGATGGTCCACCAACTTTTGGCCATATGATATATCTTACATACCAATGGAGATTTAGCACTCAAATTGCACACTTCCAGCCTAGCTAGCTCAATAACAATGCTAATGAGATCCGCATGGGTTAAAAGATATCTATGCTCAGAGGAAACAACTGTTTTAAAAAGAAATATGAAGAGGATAGTGTCATTTTTGCAAGTTAAAGATTTTATATGTTAGAATTCACATATCACGAGACTGAGAACATTTTGGTTGCAAAACTGACAAACAAAGAGTAATGAAAACTGGCCATCAAATTAGTTAGCTAAATTAAAACTTTAACAAAGATATATCGTAAATGTTTTAATCACAGTTCTATGATATGGTTGAGAAATCCATATAATATATAAATGGACATTGCCATATAACATATTAATACCATAAATGCCTCATTTATGTGGCATAGGAAATGGCTCGTATGCCTCCTATGCCATGATTAGTGTGCTTGTAATACATTTTCACAGCTTTGATAGTTGCAACCAAAGAATTATACACCATATAGCCCTGTAAAGATGTGACTTTGACTTGACTTTGAGATGTGGCTAAAAATCAGTCTGAGAAGAAGTGTTTGGCTGTTTGGCTTTTTATTGCCTTCATGGGTGTGAGGCAGAACAGCACTGTGTCCTCTGTGTTCCTGCGCCTTTGTGAATACTGAGTTACAGGCCACTGGTGGCAGCTTTGCCCCTCCCACAAGCCATAAAAAAGCCCACACAGGACTGTGATTGTTCCCTCTTGACCCCAAGTACCAGAATGACGCATTCAGTTTCCTTTGAACTAGAGAGGACTCAGGAAATCAAAGTTTAAAAATTTACAAAATATCTGTATTGTGTTTGAAAAGCTAATGTGTAGTCATCATAAACACATTCATGTGACTTGTACCGGTCTTTCATAAACATTTGCATAATACACAGATATTATATAGAATAGGTGGTCATTGTATCAGTTGAAAATAAACTAAAACTACACAGCTATGTCAAAGCTTCAACGGAATTCTTTCCCACACAGGAATGCACTTGGATCAACAATGCAGAGATTGTTTATGGTTCCCAGTGAGACCCATGACTGTGTTCTGGAGGCTCAGCTAAGCATCACCTTCACCTCAACAAAATAAAAAAACTAAACAAAACAAAAGAAAAAATACTTCACATTACATTAAAAATGTCTACACACCCCAGTTAGAATGGTAGGTTTTTTGTGAGGTAAAAAATGAAACCAAGATGAATAATGTCAGAACCTTTTCTACCTTTATTGTGAAATTGCAAAGTATACAAATAAAGTGAAACACAATCAGAAACTTTTATAGGGAAAAAAGAAACATAAAAACCTTACAATAACCTAGTTGCATAAGTGTGCACACCCCTAAACTAGTACTTTGTTGAAGCAGCTTTTGATTTTATTACATCACTCAGTCTTTTTGGGTAAGAGTCTATCAGCATCTTGACTTGGCAATATTTTCCGACTCAATCTCGCAAAAACATTTTAGATCTGTCAAATTGTGAGGGCATCTCCTCCTTTGGATGTATGCTTTGGGTCATTGTCGTGCTTTTCATTTTCAGCTTACTAGCAGACACCTGAATGTTTTGCACTAAAATCTGCAGGTATTTGTAGCTATTCATGATTCCCTCCACCCTGATTCTGGCTGAAGAAAAGCAGCCCTAAAGCATGATGCTGCCACCACCATGCTTCACCGTGGGTATGGTGTCCTTTTTGTGATGTGCTTTTTTTGCGCCATACATACGTTTTGGAATTATGGAATTATTATACCTTTTTGAATTGGTCTCATCAGAACATAACACATTTTGTCACATAGTTTGGGGTGATTTAGTTGAGCTTGAATTTTTTTGTGAGAAAGGGCTTCTGTCTAGCCACCCTACCCCATAGCCCAGACATGTGAAGAATACGAAAGATTGCTGTCACATGCAGAAAATGATCAGTACTTGTCAGATATTCCTGCAGCTCCTTTAATGCTGCCGTAGGTCTCTTGGCAGCCTCCCTGGTAAGTTTTTGTCTTGCCCTTTTATAAATCTTGGAGGGACGTCCTCTTCTTGGTGTTGTTTACTGTGGTGCTCCATTTTCTCCACTTGTTGATGATGGCCTTCATGGTGTTCCATGGTACATCTAATGTTTTTGGAAATGTTTTGTACCTGATCGATACCTTTCGACAGCTAGACCCTGTACAGGCTTTGTCAGCTCTTTGAGGACCATGGCTTCAGCAGTCAGATGAAACTTTAATTTTTAATTTTTTTTAACATTAATTTTAGTTTAATTTTTATCACATAAACCTGCCATTTTAACACAGGTGTGACTTTTTATATTCACTGTGCATATAATATTTACTGTATACACATATTACATGGTTCATCATAGAGATGAGGGAAATGAAACATTATGTTCTCTTTGTGTTGTAGACAATGTTTTACCTGTTGTGACATACTTTTTTTTTTTTTTTTCTCAATTTTGCTTAGTTTAGTCAAGGTGCACTTTCAGGCCCACAGGAATATGTGTTTAAATAAAGAGCTCTTACCGTCACTGTGCTCTGCTGATCTGACATGATTATAGTGTGCTAGTGAATCCTCTGGCAAGGGCAATGCTAGGTCTCTTAAAATTTTAATAGTTAGAGACACACACACACACACACACACACATAGATAGATAGATAGAGAGAGAGAGAGAGAGAGAGAGAGAGTTCTTCCATTTTTATCTGGTTGTGAAGGTTATATAGTTACTCTAAAGACTAAAACATGCTAAATGGAGTCTCATTTTATTTAAATAACAATGGTTATAAAAAGAAAGCAGTGTTGTAGGACCATGGAGTGTTATTGTCGATCAGCTTTGTGGAGGCAGCAATGTTTTGATGTGCAGGTTAATTTTTTGGTGCTCAGTGATCAGGTGACCAGAAAGGCTGAATGGAAGGTAACCGGTTGTAAAGCCATCCTGTGGCGTTATATGCAATTCCATTCTGAAGACTCAGTGCCTGTGAAAGAAATGCCTTTTGCTGCAGTAGGTGAAAGCTTTAACAATTGCTCTGGGTCCAGTTTCCCCAAAGGTGCCACATTTTAGCTCAGTGGTATTCTTATTCCCTGCCCTACTGAATCAGCATGAGAATACGTGTTCAACAGAGACTACACAGCATTTCTGTAAGTCACTCTGGATAAGGGAGTCTGCTAAATGCTGTAAATGTACATGTAAATGTAATGCATCATAAAGTTAAAATAGTCTTACTCTGTAGAGAGAGTGCTCAATGTGATGCATGCACTACCATTTAACAGTGATCTTTGTGCAGTGAAAACTCAGCCATGCTGATATAAGTGCTTACCTTTTATTAGATGGCTTTAGTACCGAGTGTCCCACAGGTTTCTCATTAAATGGATGAGATGGGAATAAGTCAAGGGGGGAGCAGAAGCTTTGTTAATCTTTTTCCTTCCTATTATTTGAGTACACTATGAAACCAGGGACTCTTCAATCCCACAGTTGAGTGTTGATTCTGTCACTGAACGTATGAAAAATGTGAGATGATTTCATGTAAAAACCACAATAATATATGAGTGAGTGTCAATATTAATAGGTTTTAAATGAAAACCTTAGCTACTGACAGAAATTACTCAGCACAGAATGAAGATTAATTAGATCATTAATAAAGTATTTATTTGTGAGAATATGAACGGTTGTTGTTAGTGAATCTTTGTCAGAGGTACTCAAACATGGCTTAGACAGTGTCACTCAAGAGCATTAGGCCTTAATCAGTGTCTTCCAAGAGATTTACTCCATTACTACTTTCTTACATTAATCGGTTTCACTGTAATAGGATTGCTAACCTTAAAAACATGGGCTGGTTAGAATCATATTTAATTCTTTAGGGTGCAACACACTAATAACATGCTTTTTTAAATATTGTAGTTCAAGGAATATGAAATCTGCTCTCTGATGGTGCATTCAGTCAAAACCCTAACAGTTATTAGTATTGATAAGGTGCTTACCACAGCTGGTACTCCTTCTGAGTCCTGACAATAGCACACTGTGGCCTTCGCCGTGTGTTACAGTATGCAATAGGATACGTTCTGTCTGGAAAGGAAGCACAGCTGGACAGGTTTGTGTCTCCCTGCTGTTAGACAGTACATCAGTGACAAGGTGCAGACACAACAACAACAACAATGATGATAATAATAATGATGATAATAATCAAACTCTTTGCCATTTAAAAAATAGCCATTGTGGTTTCTTCAGTGCATGAAATAAAACTTATAACCATTCATGGAAAATATCATAGCTTAATCTATGTACATAGTTCAGCCTCAAGGTGCATAAATAAACAAGCACAGCATTTTGTATTATTTCAGGCAGTACACTAAACTGTAGTGGGACTTTCCTGTCTGTTGGTAACAGTGGATATTCCTGGTAAAATTATTCAATCTGATTGAGACTACTGAACTTCTTCACTTCAAGATTTGTTTGAATTCAGATTCCAGCTGTCAAGATGCTATGCATAAATTATAGTACCGTCTCTGATTGTCTCTGTGAATGGTCAACAGTCAGGGATAATATTGTAAAAGAGGGTGGGGGTCTTATTTGTCCTATCGTTGAGTGGGAGGCTCAAGTTGGTCCATAAAAAACATTTGATGAAAGTGCAGACAAACATGTCTTTCATGTTCTTAATTAAAAGATGAACAAAAAAAAAAAGAAAAAAATTGCAAGATCAAGCAAACTGCCATAATGTTTTACAGAAGAAAGTTGAGAAGGAGTAGCCACAGTGAATGTTCAGTGTGTGTGTGTGTGTGTGTGTGGCCATGTTTTTATATCCTTTTTGATATATCCAAAATATCCCCAATGGGATAGGAATATCTCTTGATCTTGGGGATCATTTAGCTGGTCCCCCTTAAAAACCTGAGTTTTTTTTTTTATGCTTTAAATACAAATAAACAAACAAAAACGAGCCAAGGTTTCCTTCTGGTTATTGAGATTAAGGTCTGGGTTAGATTTAGGTGTAGAAATAGCATTTATATTGCATTAATAATTGTTAGTGGAAGGTCCCCAAAATGATAGTAACACAAATGTACGTGTGTGAAACAGTAAGCCGAGCCCCTCACAGAGGACAATTCTCAGTGCCCTCCAACTCATTAATGCATTTAAGTGTTCACTACAGGCAGTGACCTAGAAATGAACAGCAATCCCACAAAGAGAAACATGAGACAAAGCAGCCTCTATCCCATCAGCATGGAATCCGCTCTGTCACACATATCACATTATACAGCACACTGAGGGCGGACAACCATTTTGAGTACGCAGCTCACTGGGGCTCATATCTGATAAATGGGCGTTGGGTGTGTGTATGGGGTTATGGCCTGTTCCCACAAAAGAAAGTACTGTCAGTATGGAATAGCTAACCGCTAAGCAAACAAATCTGCACTTGACATACCCTGAACACAGACCCATTAAAAAATATAAGCAAGAAAAAAAAAATGCAATTATTGAATTGTCCCTAATATTTATGAATCAACTGAAATTTTGTATGCATTTTTGGTAAATTAATTATTTTAACAGCGGGAAATAACAAAAAAGAGATTACTGCTCATGAATTCTTCTTCTGCTTATGAATCTTCCATATGAGTTACAATTTATTTTAGGTGAGGAAGTGTTTATCAGGATAGGTTGTAGGTTTAAGCCAAGATGATACTTACTCTGCATTTGCCAATAAATAATAAAATAGCTGGAGTCTAAATAGTCAAATTGGCTAAGAACAACTTGAATCCTTTATATCTTTCCTCTCACAGCTACATATATATATATATATATATATATATATATATATATATATATATATATATATATGGTACAAAACCATAATAGGATGAAAAATATTAATGGAAGTTCCTCTGAGTTTTCACTTGAATATAAAATTGTGCGTGTGTGGTAAGCTCAGCAGAGCTTCTCCTACTCCTCTGGAGAAAAGACATCGTCAGTGGTAAGACTGTAATTACCCAGCTCCAAGAGTCTAGGTCACCAAAAACACACTTCCTACATCTTTCCTCTCACAGCTAAGCTCTTTCTTCATGGCTGCCACTGATGTAAACAGACCTTTTCATTATGGATGCCTAATGTTGCTCTGGCAACCAGCTTAAGACAATAGCCTCTGTGTGCACTCATACTGTATAGCACTGATGTCATGCATAAGGCCAACGCCTTTACCAAGACTGAATCTTGCAGTGTTGTGAAACAACTTTGGATGGGTTACAACTAACTAACTAACTAACTAACTAACTAAAATTAGCACATGATAGATGTAACTTCATATTTGCCACAATTAGGGGAATGAGTCTGTCACCACACTTCTTTTCATTTGACCTCCTTTTTTTTTTTTTTATTAAAACAATATTTTAGCTAAAATAGCACTTACTTTTACAGTGTCAGCTGAAGTGATGCAGTTTTTCCTGCTACTAAATACAAAGTGAACATACTGCTTACATAGCAAGAGAGCCATGCTTAACTTTTAACTGATTCACATGAATCATCATTTACCATTACCCAACAACATATTAACTACCAGCTATTTTAACATTACTTTCCACGAGACTTAAAAATACTACGTTGTGTTTGCAAAAAAAAAAAAAAAAAAATTGACGATGTAAACTTTCAACATGTAGGTATAAGACAATCGTGCAAAAATAAAGTGAGTTAATTCATAATCCCTATGAACTCCATTTAAACTACAGTTAATGCGCATGGTTTTCATCTGTAAACAGTAACGAGCAGCTACAACTCTAGGGAAATCTGCCCTACAATACTGTATATTGGTTTATGTAGTCTATTTGTTGCCAAGTATCTCCCGAAATGTGCCAGGTGAGTTAAAACCCAAAAAGTCTGATACCACAGTGGTATCAAAGTACCAAAGTCATATCACAGTGGTCTGTTCAATAAGTCTGAGCCCTTTATAAAGTGTGATGATAGAGAGTGTAGAACATGGCAGTGCTTGTATCTTTTGGGTATGATATGGTATAGAGTGTACACATGGGTGGGATATGGAATGTGCACATGTTAAAGTCTCCTAGCAGTGCGTGCTCACAGACGTATAGCTAGTTGCCTCCCTGTGCACTGTGCTATAGGGTGAGAGCTCCAGCTCAGTAGTGGCCTCATTCTCGTTGTCGTTGTCGTTGTCGTTGTCACTAGTGCCATTAGAGAACTTTGGTGGGCCGCATTCCTCCAGGCAGCAGCAGCAGCAGTGCAGAAAGGCTTTGCTGAACGGCTGACAAAGCACTAGCAGCAGCACAGGTGTCACTGCACACTTGCAGAACAGCAGCATCTGACTAAGCATGTGTAGGATGTCCAGAGTGTGGCGTGGCATTCCTACGGCCATGTACGCCGACACAACGTTGTAGACGTTCTCCGGGATCACGCAAATGCCATACAGGATAGCCAGAGCCACGACTGTGCAGTTCATCCGTCTCTCCAAGTGGATCTGCTCACGCTGCCCTCGAACACTTGTCCTCTCAGACTGGCGCATCTTCCGTGCTGTTACCACTGAGCTGATAATGGTGAAAACAGTGGGCAGGCAGAAGTAGCAGCCAAAGTGCCACCATAGACGGGCTCCATCATAAGTAAGTCCCAGCACATAAAGGGAGTCAGGGAGTGTTGTGGAGATGCGGATTATACAGCGCTCGCTGGGTAGCATCTCATTAGCCACCTCAGGGAGCTCCTCAGCAGGCACCTCTCTCTCCTCTGTTACCAGCTGGTGGATTAGCAGCTCAGGCAGTGCCAGCAAAAGAGCACCCAGCCAGATCACAGCCAGCTTAGCTGCGGTGGAGGCACAGTTCTCGATCGTCTCATAGTACATCCGCACATTGGATGCGGCTCGGAAACGGTCGATACACAAAGCACAAAGGGTGAAAGTAGTTATACCTAAGGAAGCCACCTGTAATGGAAAGACATGAATAAATTAATTAATATCAATACCTATCAAAATATCTATCAAACCTATCCAAACTATTATTTCCACAGTCTGGGCCATGGTGACTTAAGTCCAGAAGATACATCCGTATTTATGCGCTTAGTCAGTATTCTAGGTACAGTATTCAGATTATCTTCATGTAGATCACACCTCTGAGGTTGCCAGATCTTTTCCTGAGTAGAAGCATCTGAGACAGGTTTTTCATAGTGTCTAGACCACCGGCTTTTATCACAAGCACTTGTCTTTAAGCCCCCTCAAAAAATCTGAGACAGGAAATGAGGACTGAAGAAGGAAACAGTGTATTTTTTTTTTCCTTTGCTGTCAAATGTACTATAATTTAAAATACAAGCAAGAGACAATTTTTTTGAATCCTTTTTTATCAATCTAGCAAGACAAGTGTTGTTCAGAGAAAGACATGTGTCCGAGAACATCAAACTCCTTTCACTCTCCTCCTTGGTACACTCTTTCTTCTGCTTAGATTTTCAGTACACTGCACTTCAAATGCACCCAGACAGTACTACTACATGCTACTCCCTCAAACACTTCTTGCAACTTCTCGCAACAATAAAGCTCACTGACATTCAGTGTAGGCTGACATTCAGAGCTGAAGGCTTATAATATGATTGTCATGCAAGTAACATCTGGGAAACATCTGCATCAACGAAACCAGAAACCAGTGCTTGCTTTCTTAACCCCTAGTTAGGACCACGAACTCCACGGTTTATTAGTCAGCACTGATAAACTACTCGGCTACAAAAGTAATTGTCCCTCCACTTTCTGTATGCTTAATGCCACCCCTGCCAGAGTGACTTCTTATTACGCACACGCACGCTGGTGCCAAAGAACAGCTGTACACTGTAGAGATAGGAATTGGATGGTTTGATAGATGAGGAGATGGATGAATAGATAGAAGGATAGATGGAAGCAAAGAATGAAGACAAGTTATATTGTAATACGACTGTCTCGAATTACTTGGGTATGAGCATGTAAAATCTAAAGCCATGAAAACCAGTTTCTCAGGGTTCAATGCATTTTGTCTATAGCAGCCTCTCTAATCATTTCTAATTAATGACTTGATTAGAATCCTCTTTAACATGACAACAGAGCACAATCATTATCTACTTTACATAACAAGGCAGTGCAGGCTCAGATTTGCCATTATGTAAATTGCATGTGCCGCAGCTAGATATGCAATTTGTCTAAGCAATAAAGAGAATGTGTGTTTGGTCCACGGTTAACTCATCCTGAATTACACTTCTTAGAAATGAATCACTTAAGTCTTTTGCAAATCGGTCAATAGTGAGCCTTATGCAATTCAGTGCACATCTTATAGTTGGACAGAAAAAGTGAAGATTGTTAGCAATCAATAGCAATATATTCCCCGTGTTTATGATGGATTGGGTTATTTAAAGAAGCTTAATCTTTAAAGCTCTTACGTTAGAAGAGCAATTCTAATGGTAAGCAGGGGCAGCAGCAGTGAAACAAAATACAGACAATAACTGAATAACTCATTCCATATTAAGCAAAACCTCATATAACTCCTACAGGGCTTGTGTGTCTCATTAAGGGATAAACTGCAACAGTTTAGGTTACTCTGATGCCATGCAGTAGACACACAAACTCAAACAAATCTCCGGACAGTGCTAGAGAAGATGGTGGGAAAATAAGCTGGAAGTCTTCTGAATAGCGTGGAGGGAATCTCTCAGTAATTAGCATAAGCCCCTTGTATCAGCCAGAGTGGCCTATTTAAAAAACAGAACTTGGTGGAAAGCAGCAAGAACAATATTAGGCTCTTATTTAACACGGTATCTACATTAGCACATTTTGATCCCTTCCCCCAGACGTTAGAGCACAAGATTTCTCAGAGTCTCTGTTAAGCCATTCCTTATGAAACCACATACTGATCTCAACTAGTTCTGTCCAACCACCAATATACACTTTTTTTTTTTTTTAAACAGAAATAACAGGTATGATGTATTTCAGTCTGGTTTCTGGAAGCATCATAATACAGAATCAGCACTGGCTTAAGTGGTCAGTGGTCTGACCTCTGTCTCAGATTGTGGATATCTTTTGTTTCTGTTAGACTTGACTGCACTGGACACTATTGACAGATGATATTTTAATATTTAGGACTGAAAACATGGTTGGGTTAGAGAGACAAGTTCCTGCCTGATTTAGTTCCTATTTGACATAACTTTTCCAGTTTAGTAGCAAAAACTGATATTTTTTTGCTAATAAATCTTAAAGTGCAATATGGTATTCCACTACAAGGTTCTGTTTTAGGGCCCATATTATTGTCTCTTTATGCCCAGCTCCCTGGTAATGTTGATCTTCTTTTGGCTGCTCCCGTTAGGGGTCGACACAGCAGATCATTGGCACGCATATTTGATTTGGCACAGTTTTTACGCCTTAAACCCTTCCTGATGCAACCCTCCCCAATTTAATCTGGGCTTGGGACCGGCACTGGGAGTGCACGGTTCCCTGGCCGGGAAGTGAACCCGGGCCGCAGCAGTGAGAGCGCCAAGGCCTAACCACTAGTCCTCCAGGGATCCTCAGTCCCCTGGAGATGTAATTCACAAAAAAAAAAAAAAAATGTTGCTTGCACTGATGTACAATTATACTTATCAATTCAGCCAGATTCAGAAGCACATCTACACAAAATGGAAAACTGTGTAAAAACATAAAAGCTTGAATGAATAGAAACTTCCTTCTCCTAAATTCGGACAGAAATACTGATATACGCCTGCAATAAAGTTGGTGATTTCACCATCGAGTTTGGCATTTTGCTTTGAAACCAAAAGCTACAGTTGCTGGTCTCTTATTTGATTCTTATGTAAGTAACATCTCTAAGCTCATGATCATCTGATAAACATGTCTGAGACAGGGAGCCAGTTAACAATAATTAGCTCCCAGTATGTTCTGGGAACATTCCTGTTTAGTTTTCCAGGAGAGTTTGTGTTATGGAAACATAACGTTCCAGGATTGTTAGATTATAATTACAAAACTAACACCTAAAAGCAACCATTCCTTATCAGTTGTCTTGTCGTAAGACAATGTTATGTCCTCAGACCATTTCAGAAACAATGCTAACTTTGTTAACCAATTATAGCCCGGAAGCTCCTGTTAGGGAAAAGTGTAGTGTTAGCTGGGGAGGCTCCTCTCACCATGAAGCCAACTGAGACCTCATACTTTATCAAAACTCTCTTTCAAAGCAAAAAAAAAAAAAAAAAACCTGTGTTTGTCCAGTTCGACAGTTTTATTAAAATAAATAAATAAATAAATAAATCTGACAACCTGCTCCTTTTCCATATTGTTCTGTTTACATGCGGTAACACTGGCAGCACTTAATTAGCCACTAGTGTTCTCTCAGTGCACTTTTTATTCTATTTATTTAATTATTTACCTCAAAGTATGGTATAATTTTACAGGAGAACTCTCCAAGCAGCCAGTCCTTGGTGAGCTGGTGGAATATCACTAGCGGTAAGCAGAAGAAGGTGATGAGGAAATCCCACAGGGCTAAATTGGCAAGCAGTGAGTTGGAGACGCTGCGCATGTAGTAGTTATGACACACGGTGCACATGATTGCGATATTGCCGATTATCCCCGCTGTGAACATGATTACAGACACTGATATGATGGCATACGCAGCGAATGATTCCCCTGTGACTGGATAAAACGGGTTTGGAAGCCCAGGAGCTCTGGGCCGGGTGTTGATGGGGCCGAGCGGAGTGCTGTCCTCGTAGTCCTCCTCAGGGAAGGTGAGCTCAGGGCTGTGGGAAGGGGGAACAGTCGGCAGCTCTGTGGGCTGCTGCTGAGCTGACGCTTTAGGAAGACTTTCCAACTTCTCAGCCAGTGATCCTGAGTCACTCTGATTTGTCCTTGGAGCTCTTCTGGGTCGCTGATACACACCAGGATCTTTCATGTGCTTCCCGTTCAGTGTGCGTTTCCAGGACAGGCTGGTGACTGCATGTGTACCGAGTGTATCAGGTGGTTTCTCCGGGTGTGCAGGTGTTCCACTGTTACTGTCCGGCCCGACACCTGGAACATCCACTCGGCCATTCGGAGACTCCTCACCCAGGACACTTCCCCCAGACGTCCTGGATACAGTTAATGCCAAGCCGTCTTCCCATTGTACATGATCTGTGTCCACTTCTTTAGAGACTTTCCTGGAAGCCAGAAGTGACAGTGTGCTCTCTGTGCTGCTCTCTCTGCTGCTCCTGAGTGCATTATTATTATTATTATTATTATTATTATTATTATTGTAATTATTATGATTATAGGAGCGGCTGTTATTCCCAAACCTGTACGCGGTAACTGTCCAAAGTTCACAACACACGAGCAGAAAAAATAATCCTATTAATTGTATTCCCATGTTTCCCTTAAATACTCGGAGAAACCATACTCAAAATTGACTATCCAAATTTTTTTTTTTTTTATTATTTTTTATAAATCCATCGATTCCAGCGACAAAACTGCAGCCCTGTCTCCCCAGTTCATGCCGCTATTGAGCTGAGTGCTGAACTCCACTGTTGTGAGCTGTGCGGCTCTCAGCATGCTGATGGAGGAGCAGTGGATGAGTTTTACTCTTCTCTCCTCTACTCCTGCTGTGCGCCAGCCACCGGATACAAACCCCCTCCTCCTCCTCCCTCCCTCCCTCCCTCCACAACAGCGCCACTCTGCGGAATCACACCAACACTGTCCCTCATGGTCTATAAGCATCCTAACATTGCACTTTCTCACTATTTAACTCTTCTGCGCTTTGTGCCGAAATTATTCTCTAACTAGTCTCACCCAAATGAAACTATTCTCTGTTCTACTCCCACTACACTAATCCATAACACCTTATTTTAATTGTAGCATATAATAAACGTAATTTAGACTTCAGCTCATTGCAATGCACTCTGGGAAGCACAAACAATACCTCCACTATGCTTTCAACTGCAAAACTCCATAACAATGGAGTGAACAGGCTGCTACAGTACAGGTGTGTGCAGGACTGTTTTAATCCCAGGCCTGCAGTCAGTGGTTTGTTTATATATATATAAAAAATCTATCCCACGAGCTTCATATCTGACTGCCTTCTCCCATCTAAATGAGAAGAAAACCATCCCAAACCTTGGCCCCGTAGATGCACATCTGTAACACACAGATCTGGTAATTCACTTTCACAAAACATTTGAGCTGCTGTCATAGTTGGGCCCTATGCAAAAATTCAGCTTAATTGTGCTGAAAAATAAACAAAATATTAAAGATGAAACATTGTGCATGTAAAAAATATTTAGATCTTGCGAACAAAAAAAAAAAAAAAAGAAAGGAAGTTTGATGCATTTTTCACTGCAAAACTTGAGATATCCTTTTTCTGAACAAGGAAGATGTCTTGTGTATGTGTAACACCAACTAAAATACCACAGCCATTTGGTTTCCATCCCTCACACACTACTAATGCTAGCTACTGATTAAAGGTGTAATCAGTGATTTTGAGAGAAATTAGCTATAGCTTGCTGTTTTTAAAGTCAAAATCCAGGAGGTCCTCGGGGGAGTGTTCTCTCTAAAGCTGCACCTCCAAAACTAATGTGCCTGTGTATCCATGCCTGCCATTAAAAAGAAAAAAGAGGTTCAGGACAAATGACCACGTTAAATAATAAATGACATGAGAACAAATTGTTTGCTGGGCTTCTCTGATGATTAACAGAAGAGATGACATGGATCTTGGAAACTATTTCTGCAGTGTAGCTTGTAGTGCAGCTCCATTTTTCTAAAAGATCTCCACAGTACATTTTCTCTAACTGAGGTTCTCTCCTCTTTACCCATCTCTGTTGTCAAAAAGAAGAAAAACCTAAACTCAGGGGAAAAACAGAACCAAAGGAGAAAAGTATTAAAAAAGAAGTAATCTAGAAAGCAGTAAAGTAGATACAAGTAACATTTCTACAACTTGCTGAAATCTAATCTTTGTAAAACTGTTCTTTTTACAGAAAAAGTCCTCATTAAACATTAAAGTCCCAGCATTAAAGTCCTCAGTTTGACTCCACATTAAGTGTTTCTGTATCTACAGCTGACAAGTATAATATTTACACATTAGAAATACATATACCACACCATCAGTTTCAATTTGCCCATAAATTACACACTTGCTTCTGAATGCTGCAAAACGTTTTCTTTTTGCCAGCGGGCATTTCCTTTACATTTCTTGTTTATAATTGGCACCAAAAAGCTTGGGGACCATATATACAGTTTAGAGGAGAAGGGTGAAGAGGCAGTACTAATTTTTCATAGATGTAGTTTTATGAAATGAAAAAGCTAGGAGTTTAAAAAGCAAGCATTTTTCTTTGACTCACTCATATATTCAGACGAAGGTTTCATAATGATCTGTATCTGTGCAGGCAGGCCATAAATTATACGCTAGGCCTTATTTCCAAACTGCAATAAAACAAAGCTAGGTCATACAGCTGAAAATGATAAATCACTTTATTAATGAAAATCTATGTACATTATACACATTTATTTATTTATTTATTTATTCTTACAAAACACCATTTTGTATAAAAAAAATAATAATAATAATTGCTAATCTCACTGTTAGTTTGTCAAAATTCTAACTGAAGTGTGTTCAATCCACAGGTGCATTATTGTAGTTTTTCCACAGCATTCTTCATCCAAAGGGAAGTTGGCCTCACTGGGGAGTGCAGAAATTGCCTCTCGCTTCTGTGTTAGTGATCTGGTAGCACACTTGAGTTCTGCCATTCTCCTCTACAGTGTAGGCGTTAAGGCAGAGGTCCAGCCACGGGCGCTCCGCTGTGGAAAAGAAGCAGAAAAGAAACGCCTTGATCTAAAGAGCAGCAGCATAATTTGTATAAAAAGAAACCATGTGTCAGACTGGTCCAATTTAATTGATTAACTAAAGGATTATATGCAGTCTGAGTGCTTTCTGTGCTTATTCTTTATTTGGAGCTGGACGCAGTTTGATGGCAGTAGTTGCCAGTGATGATTTTACCCATGCTGCTCCCTGGTGGATGAAGCCTATCCATGATGGCCTGAACTTTATCCTGCGAATCCTGACAAGCTGATGTGGCAGCAGCAGTGACGTGGAAGAATCTCTCCTATGAGAATCAGAAGATGAGGGAAAGAAAGATAGAATTTTCTGCCTTCCTTTGGAGAAGGAAAAACAACCTTGTTGCAGAGAGTACACAGATAATATTGGTCTGCATCACTGATTTTTTTAAAATTGCAAAACAATTTATATAATACAGAAAACAATAGCTGCATTTCAGTACAAATATTCTTGTATCCATGAAGACTTTAATTTAACAGAGTGAATTTGCTCACAGCATCCTCCCAAATTAAAGCTTCAAGTGTGCCCGTCTCATCCTCTAGCTCAAATTTGATCAGCAAAGCATACTGCATCAGCTGCACGCCAAGAGCTGAGAGAGCGATAAGGAGAGGATAAAGAGACAATGAGACATATGTTATCGCCAAACACAATCTGGTAGTAATGCTGTAGAAAGAAATTGTATCCAGTAGTACTGTTACTAAGGCTCATTTTACCTTTGGCCACATTATGCTCATCCCATATCTCTACTCCAGAAACTTCAGGCTCCACAAATGTGCACCGGGAGCACTGTTTACACCTGAAACACACACACACACCATAAATGAGACAAAGATCCTACACTCTGTAAATAGAGATATGAAAACTATAGAAGTTATGTTAACAGGCTCAAGAATTGCCTCAGTGGACTGAGAGCATTGGAGCATCGATAATCATCAGTCCTGACCCATAATATCTCTTGTCTCTACTGAAGAGGAATGGGGCTGTGAAATCCAGCAGTCTCATTCTCCCATCATCTGAGCGCACAGGGACCACGTTGCTATGAGCAGCGGATATCACACACATTTCATCCAGTGCAACACCTATAGGAAACCCATAAAAAAAAAAAAATTTAAAAAAAGGCCTTGTATAGCATATTTTATATATATATATATATATATATATATATATATATAGTGGATATAAAAAGTTGTTAAAATGTCAGGTTTATGTGATGTAAAAACAACGAAACGGAGTTAAACCATGTCAGAACCTTTTTCACCTTTATTGTGACATTGCAATGTATAAAAAAAAAAATCAAGTGACAAAAAAACAGAAATGTTTTAGGGAAAAAAAAAAAAAAAAAGAAAAACAAAAAACTTCCAATACCCAGCTTGAATAAATGTGCACACCCTTTTATAATTGGGAAAGTGGCAGTGTTCCGAATCAACCAATCACACTCAAACTCGTATTAAATACTAATTAGTATACACCTCCCATCAATTAAAGTGACTGATTAACCACAAATAAAGTACAGCTGTTCCTATAAGATTTTCCTGACATCTGCTTGGTAACATCCAACTGGAAAAGCCAGGGGCCGCAAAGAGCTAAGAAAGCAGGTACGGGATCTCATTGTTGAAGAATATCAGGAGAGGGGTCCAAAAGATTTCAAAGGCATTGGATATATCATGGAACACTGTAAAGACAATAATCAACAAGTGGAGAAAATATGGCACAGCAGTGACATTACTAAGAACAGGACGTCCCTCCAAAACTAATGAGAAGACTAGGGGAAAACTGGTCAGTGAGGCTGCCAAGAGGCCTACAGCAACATTAAAAAGAATTGTAGCAATTTCAGGCAAGCACTGGCTGCTCCCAACATGTGACAACAATCTTCCCAATTCTTCATAAGCCTTTTTTAACAAAAAAACAAAACAAAAACATCCAAGCCCGGCTAAAGTTTATAGAACAACAACAAAAAAAAAAATCCAATCTCCCAAAACCATAATATGTTATGCTTTGATGAGACCAAAGGTGAACTTTTTCACCATAATACCAAAAAGACATATTTGGCACAAAAAAAAAACCAAAACAAAACACAGCACATCACCAAAAGAACACCATCCCCACAGTGAAGCATGGAGGTGGCAGCATCATGCTTTGGAGCTGGTTTTCTTCAGTTGGAACTGGAGCTTTAATCAGGGTGGAGGAAATCATGAATAGGTCCAAATACTAGTCAATTCTGGCACAAAAACTTAAGGCTTCAGCTAACACTTAAGATGAAGAGGAATTTCACCTTTCACAATGATGACCCAAAGCACACCTCCAAATCAACAAGGAATGGCTTCATCAAAACAAGATCAAGGTTTTGGAACGGCCCAGCCAGAGTCCAGATCTAAATCCAATCAAAAATCCATGGGGTGACCTGTGCACAAGAGATGCCCAGCCAATTTGACAGAGATGGAATGCTTTTGCAAGGAAAACTGGCAAAATACTGCTAAGTGAAGATGCGCCACACTGATCGACTCTTACCCAAAGTGATTAAATGCCATGATAAAATCTAAAGGTTCTTCAACTAAGTAATAGTTTAGGGGTGTGCACACTTATGCAACCAGGTTACTGTACTTTTTATTTTTCCCTAAAATGATTCTTATTGTTTTTCACTTTAATTTATAGCTTGCAGTTTCACAATAAAGGTAGAAAAGGTTCTGACATGGTTTAACTTCATGGTTTCATTTTTTTTTACATCACAAAAACCTGCCATTTTAACACAGGTGTGTACTGTAGATTTTTTATTTATTTATTTTTTTTTTATCTCCACTGTAGCACATCGAGCTGCTCCAATCATTGCCAAGCATCCCTGGAAAAGTGCTGTCTTTTTTCAGCGCACAGCTTACCCTGGAGAAACAGCAGCTGAGTGTGTGTGTTGCTCAGGACCATCTCACAGGACACGTGCATGCTAATGGAGTCCACTGAAGAGGTGACTGCCCAGTGCTCACTGCACGGCTGATTGACTCTCAAAGCATGCTGGAACACCCGAGCTATAACCTCATCATTGGGGACCTCCACTCTATTATACAGGCACATTATGCACATCGGCTTTAGAGCGGCTGCAGGATTTCTGTAGATAACCTCTCATGAAAATGTATTACACTGAATGGTCGCATGGTGAATCTGTTTTCTGCGCATACTATAACAATATAATAGCGCTTTTCTGTTGAACGGTGTGACAGCACAGCATGGCTTGGTAACAAATCTGAACTCCGTCCGTATCCGTATCTCCATGTCCGTTTCCAATCACATGATCACTTTTACTATTATTTAATTGTTAATATTATTTTATTTGTGAATTATACAACAGTTAGTTCTGGTCCACTAATTTGATTGGTCAAGCGGCGTTCCAAGAGTGACTATATTTCCTATAACTGCTCTGATAATTTCACTGTGTGTACTCCTCGGCACCTATTACTGCAGGTTACGGGGTGGTGACTAGCTATAGGCATGAGAAGTAAAATACCTTTCGCATTTTCTGTGGCTGAATCTTGAATTTTGTTATACAGCACAAACAAAACGAGCAGGAAGTAATCTGGGAAGGCATCCTATTCAGACCATGGCTGATTTTTTACATGGGCCAAGGGTAAGAAACGTAAAATCAAGCTAAAACGCATTAAAAAAAAAATGATACTATGGCTGAATAAATAAAAACTAATCTGAAGCATTAAACTGTTGGATAAAGCTATGATGCTGCCTTTTAAATTCACCACAAAATTCACTACACGACTAGATTACTAGATTTTGTGCTAGAGGAATATTGATTCCAACCAGGAAACCTTATATATATATATATATATATATATATATATATATATTGTGTGAGGAGCGTGTTTATCCAATCAATAGTCTCAATCAAAATGACATCAGAATGCAGGGAATTAGCTGAGCAATGCCACACCGTCCAGTGCAAAAGAGCTATAACTAAACCAAAAGAACACTTTTTTCACTTGCAATACATCATGCTGCTAATTTAGTTTTTTTTTTTTTGCTTTTAATGACATTTCCTATTTCATAATTATACAATTCCATATCATTTGATTAAATGTTATGAATTTATAAAAAAACTAAATATCTTGTCTACATCACTGCATATATGAGAGTGCAGTACGAGACTCACAGTGTTGTACATTGCGGGCAGAAGAGTTTGAGGCACTGGTACAGGTTCTGGGGTTGGTAAGATTTCACCTTGGCACGAACGTGACAAACCACAGGTGTAGTTGATCTCTTCACATGAGCAAGCGATACCTGCTGCAGTGCGTGTCCACATGTCCGAACTGAACACATGCAATTACAAGCAAACAGCAAAGTAAATTCGAGTTCCCCACTGACTACGTTTCTAGCCTAGTCAGGAAGTGAACACACGGCTTGTTGAAACAGCCATGGTACAGTTGGGAAAAAAAAAAATGCAATGGTCGAAAGCTCTGAACCAATTAAGAACATTCTATTTTACCTGTATAAAGATCCTCATTGACCACTTCACCTGAAACACAGCAGAAACTCTGCATTTACGGCAATTTATTCAATCAGTATAAATATCCTACAAACATCATAAATTATATTAAACAATATTAAATATCCGTCCAGAAGGCATCACTGTACCTATCAGTGTGTCCACTGTAATATACAGTACATGTATAATGTTCCCCATGTTGGAACATTTGTTTTGAATTAACCTCCTTGAAATTCAAAGTAGTTTTATTTCAAAGTTCAGTGATTTTAAAATCAAGCATCACTGAAATAGTTAAATGGATACTGAAATAGTTCCATAAATTCAGATTTAATATTTCAGTTTTCAGATATGCAAAAACTGTGTTGCACAGTCAAATTCAGTTTGCAAAATTCACTTTGGAAAAAATATAAGTTAAGCATCTGGGCTACCACGACACAGACAGAGGCAGTCTGGGAATCTCTCACGCGCGCACACACACGCGCACACACCTTTGCCTATCCCTGGGTAGCCTGGATGCTTATCTTTTTGTTTGGTTTTCAAAATTAAAAAAAAAAAAAAAAAAAAAAAAAACAGCAGTTAAACAATTTTTATGAACATTAAAATCATTTACCTCGAACTTTGAACCAGGGAGGTTTTCAAATTTCAAACAAATATATACAAATGTGTGGTATTCAAATTAATATATTTCAGTGCTATGAAATTCAGTGGTGTTTAAATGGTGTTCAACTTCAACTGCTTTTCAAATCTTTATATCTCTTTTCTTTCGCTTGCATACAGTACCTACAGTCACAATGACAATGGGTTATTGTGATTTTGCCTTTATACACCACCACAATGGATTTGAAATAAAACAATCACGATGTGATCGAAGTGTAGACTTTC
>CM075011.1:15573921-15593282 GCA_037576675.1 Pangasius sanitwongsei | reverse complement strand
ACCGCACCTGGTCAATTAACTTCTTGTCAGTCACTTTGTCCAAATACCTTTGAGCCCCTGAAAATGGAGGTACTTTGTTGAAAAAGCTGAAAGTCTACAGTTCAATCACATCTTGATTGTTTTATTTCGAATCCATTGTGGTGGTGTATAAAGGCAAAATCACACAAACTCTGTCATTGTCCAAATACTTCCGGACCTCACTTTATATTTCTATATACAGTGCAGTATTCAACTCTGTAGGGGGAATATTATACACAGACTCTATTACAGTGCATACAGTGAGAGATACAGACAGACAGGGGAATACTGATCTTTGCCTCACTGGATTCAAGACATGTGTAGAGGCAGGAACTTACAAAGAGCCTCTGGAGGAGTATACCAAACATCTAGAAGAGTGGCATCATTCACCTCATCTTCAGCAGCTACTGCTACATGACTCCCCATCATTCTAGACAAGTGAGAGGTAAGGAAAAGACAAGATAAAGCACTGTGAGACACGTTACAGGCATCGACAGAGAACATTTGTTAATACCATCAGTTTATTATTAAGTACATTCAAAGAAATCTACTATACTTATCAATATGGCAACTTTCCACCTGAGTCAAGTATTAAAAAACATTAAAGCGATATTAAAGCAATTCCTCCTATTCAGGAAACACTAAGTGTCAAAACCACAGTGTAGTCTACCTCTTGAGCGGCTGGAGCTCGGGGCTGTCTGAGGGAAGCACACACAGGCCTTTACCGTACGACGTGCCTCCGTGCAGGTGGAAGCAGAGGGGGCTGGCACAGTCAGCAGATTGCTCAGGAGCTCTTTGAGTCACTGCATGAAGATTGTACAGGCGCAGAAACATGCCAGGCTACACAAACACACACAAACTTCAGGAGGCAATAACCATTCATTTTACTTTAACAACCAATAATAATCATGAACATTAACTCTTTTTTTTAATGTGCCCATGCAACTAATAATGTGTCCAAATAAGACAAATCATCTGCAAGTTAAGCAAGACCACTAACAGCTTGCCAACATCCTCCAGCAGGGGGCAGTCTGGTATAAAACCTAAAGGACACCTTTATACTACACGGGAATGAATCATGGTACCCATAAACATCTGCACTAGTGTTGTTCTTAATTGCACATCCTAGGCTTTGCATGACAAAAAAAAACAAAAAAAAACACATTTCATGCGTTCTGTTTTTGTTTAGTGGGGGAAAAAAATGCATAAACCATTTTAAAAATACAAAACTCAATAGCTAGCAGGGTGCGGTGTTATATAACAGCATACCTGCCTCTCTATACTGCAGCATAGATCTTCAGAATGTTGCAAATACTCATGTGTGTAGGCTGAGACGAATATGCTACAAGTGCTTCTATAGGAGAAGGCAGTGATAATGACATGCATAGGCTTTTTTTTTTTTTTGACGACAAGCTGCTGCACAGCCGCAGGGACCTACTGGCTGTGCAATCTACAAGACATTCTCTGTGCACAGATAGCAATGCTGGCGTTACATGGGCTGACAAAGCAAAAGAGGGAGGGGACAGAATGCAGTTTACTTTTCACTCACTGTGCATTATGAAAGTGTGCAAACAGCTAGAGTTGAGAATCTAGAATTCATTAGACTGTTTTCTTTAAGTCATTTACCATGCAGTTAGTTACATTTCATCATGGATGAGGTGATTGGTAAGAAGAATCGTGAATAAAACCTGGTGCTTTCAAAGGGAAAAACTCACTGAGTGTGTGGCTTCACAGTAGGAGTGCACATTTGTCTGCCTCACTTGGGTTGTGATACGAGGCTGAGAATGCTCGGACTACGATATGAACGCAAGAGAGAGATAAACGCGGCAGCTCTCCTCCTTCACTCTGAGTGACAAGCAGCAGTCAGAGAGCTTAAGCTCGTGGGATTTCGCTTGTCAGTCTTCTCCTCTTTGCTGCTCTGGACCAGGAGCGTCGAAGACCAGAATAGGGCTCCATACTAGAGCACTGGAGCAGATACGCACTACTGTCTGCACCAATTATTAACATTCTCTGGTCTCAACTCTGAGAGCTTACCTTGTATACAGGCATGATTTCCCTTTGGCACTCTTGGGATTTCGGTAGTCTAAGGAGGCTGTAACAAAGTGGTAAATTCACAGCCAGAGCTGTGGATATGCTCTATTTACTAGAGTCTATTTCTCTCTACCAGCAGCACAAAGTTAAAGCCTTGTCCTTGCCATTAGAGTTTGTACCTTCTTCCTCCCTTGCTGCCTTCCTTCCATCCTTCTTAATAGCACTGTGATTGCACCTCAGGTTTTATAACCTTGGTAAACCTTGACAGGCTAACTGAACATGCCAAAAACAGATGCTTATTCCACTGCAGTTACTTCCCTGCCAGAGTTGGAGCTTTAGCTTCATGCCAATAGTGCTTTGATTGCTCCGTACTTGCATTAGCGCCTTGCAGTACAAAACTCAATTTGACAGTGAAGAAGTGCAGAATGATTTATTGGCTTGCGGCTGTTTGGGGTGACGGTTTGCCAATAAATGTGGGAGAAATTCTTGCATTACAAATGTTGGCTGCACAGGAGTAACACATTCTGCAGCAAACCCAAAAAAACAAAACAAAACAAAACAAAACCTCACTGCAATTCAAGCCTTGTCCTTGTTTGCCCGACAGGATTTGTTCTAATGTGCTAAATTTCATGTTTGATTTAGCTGAAAACATCTTGTATAGACTGGTAGCACGAAGCAATCAAAATTAAGTAACTGAAGAAAGCCTTGGTATTCTTGATTTCACTGACTGTAAAAGAAACACAGTGAAAGGCGTTTTCTTGCTTTCCAGCTCCAATCATTTTTTTTGCATATAATGTAGATGAGGATCCAGTTATATTGCTGCATATACCTGCAAATCCTGGTATTCTTGTGCTCGCTAATTATAAAAGAAACAGTACACCATATAAATACAGTACACCATATTATTACATACATTTTATGCCAGTCTGCATTATCACCGAGACATTTCCAGATACTGGTGTTCCCGACACACTCGTTCATGCATTTTTTTCTTGCCCATACTTCCTCAGATACAGCTCCACAACTCGCTTGTCTCAAGTGAATGTAAGAGGTGCTACTGATTGGGAATGAAATTCATGTAGAGTTGTACTTGACACATCTTACTGTTTTGTACAGTCTGTGCACGCATGTACAGTTTTCACGGGTATGCGTAGAACTCTGGTATACGTATTTGCTGGGCAAAAAAATGAATTAAGTGCGAAGGTCCCTTCAGTGGAACTTGCAGAGAACAGCTAGAATGAAGTTGTGCTCTCTCAAAGACCACAGCTCCCAGCATGGAAAACTCTGTTAACCTAAGATTTGCAGCTACATGCAACTGGATAACTCAGGTATTCACCGGATCCTCATCTATATGTATAAAAAAAAAAATAAAAAAAAAAAGAGAGAGTGGAACTGGATAGACATATTCAGTATACAAAAAAAAAAAAAAAAAAAAAAAAAAAGGTGATTTCCACAAAGTTGTGTATAAACTACAATATTGACTCCATCGGCACAGACGAGATGACTTCCTTAGGATTTGAATATCTTGGAAAAAATGTACTATTGAAGACATAGCTATTTGGCCATGTGCTGTTGACCAAGGGTTTCATTTAGAAGGCCAGATGAGACCAAATGAATAGGGACCAATGGACTTAGAATATGTAATAAGAAGCAATTAAGACCAAGACCAACCTATTTCTGACCTTGGACTAGCAAAAGGTGAACTTTCTTAATCCTACACATGAATGCAGCTAAAGGCAGATTAAATTCAAGTTCAGCAGCTTTTTCAAAGAAAAATATAATATATTATATTAATATAAATATAAATATAATATGGACACTGCCATCTACTTTAAGCAGATTCACTGATCCAGAATATGAACTACTTGCATATTTATATCACCTCTATGTCAGTCATGTCCTAATATAAAATGAATTAAAGCATTTTAAAGCAGTTAACCATCATTAAGGACGTAACACAAAACGGACATTACCGCCCTCCACCCATATGTTCACTTTCTGCACTATATTGTAGACGACACTCTCTCCAGTTCTCTGATAACAGAAAGAATAGGCAAGCAGACTGACATCATCATCTCCTCCTAAGCCTTTGTGAGGCTTTCTGGCTTTGGAAATGCACAAGTGAATGACTGCAGCTCTCCGTTCTATTCATCTCTGTCAAAAAAGTGCAGTTATGTCAGCAAACATTTTCCAGACACATTAGCCAAAATGCCTAAAACGCCTAAAACCAGCATTTCCTGAAATAGTACGCCATACGCATACCAAGTCTGATTCAACAAAGACATGACCAACTCAAGTTGTTTTTTTTTTTTCCTTTTTTTTTTTTTCCCCTCAGTAACACTTCAATCAATACAATCATTTGTTTTGGTATAAAGATTTTAGAGTAACGATGACTGGTGAAGAGAAACCCAGTTGCCTTTTGGATCTGGCATGACTCTGCATGCAGAACGGCAATTAAGTCAGTATATTCTATTTTTTTTTTTTTTCTTCATTCACCTAATACACATTCATACCCAATTATATAAGCATACCTATAACCCATTCTAGGTAGACATGTGTTACCAGCCTGCTGTCTGAGGAAATCACAGGCAGGGAGCATTTGTGTGTTCAGACAGTCCATGTGCTCTCTTTCTTTCCCTGCATGAATAATTGATAGTCAGATGTGAATACAGACAGGATGTCACACCGCTGTGAGCCAACTGCAACCACTGAAAAATGCCACTTGCATATCTTCTGGTGCACTTATTCCTTTAACAACTGTATCTTAGGCAAATGGAAACCATGAAATAGCATGACAATAAAATCTCAACAACCAAGCGTGGAAAATACTTGGTGTATTTATGTACTCGAGTGTTATTAAAATTTAATCTGTGTACTCTTAATTAAATTTCCAAGAAGAAACCTTAGGTTTTACATTTTTATATTTTTTATTTAGACCTTCAGATAATCCTGAAGGTCTTTTTTTTTTTTTTCTCTCTCACCCTACCAGTGACTCTATGCTATATATCAATAGCGTGGGCTCAGTTTAGCATTCATTCAATATACATCAATATAGAAAAACTATCAAGAACTGTGCCATCATCATCAGCTTTTTATGCTACACAATGTATGGTTATAGCGCTATAGCGGTCTGTGCATGTCTAAACTTGGATGGCTACCAAGCGTGGAACTTGAGGATGAACATTCTCGGCTCTACCACAGTAAAATGTTTCATTATGCTGAAGTAAGCAAAGACTCTCAAACTCCTTTTCCTCTATAGAAGGCAAGAACGCCATCTAATTTTAAAAAGCATGTTGCTAATTGCTAATTTGCTAACATTAACAATTTAATTAAGTTAGCCATTTCTGCCTCTCTGTCTTCTTTGCTAAGGCCAGGTTAGACTAGAATCGGTTCCAGGAGCTAACAGAAATTGGCTAGTGAAGTCAAATTCTAGCTCATTATTTACATGATATTTTACTTCTGATTAATTCATTGTCAACTGTAGCAATAGTCATGCATATGAGCAGCAAACTTACAGAGATTGATGTTAAAACAGCATAGTTGCTTTAAAACATATATCATCTTCTTACAGTTAACCATCTTCTAGCATTTCTATTCTATATACCATGACATGTGAATGTTTATATTTAAAAAAAAAAAAACCCACAAATATTCCATGCGCTACAGTCTTTTGGGAAACTGGCCCTGATTGCTTGCTTTCAAAAGCCTTTCAAGCTTGGCAACTACATTAATTATTATATCCAAGCATTGACCTTTTTTTTTTTTTTTATTAGCTAACGGGTTCCAGACATAGGTCAAATTCCATGCTATTACTCCAGGCATTCAGTTTCAGATGAAACACTGGAAAGTGGCCTGGGACACATGACGCACATACAAAAGGAAAACGGATATAAGAGCTCAGGGAAATTTTTCTGAGATTCAGAAAAATCTTTGGGCTTTTGTCCTCTAAATAGAAACCCCTGAAATACAGTATTATTAATTCACTAGCTGACTACAGTCGCTCACTGACGTGAAGAGTGAGACAGTTATTAGGATCGCTCATGAGTAATTGAAGCTGCCGTTTAGCTGGCTATTAGCAACTCTGTGTGACATGGCTTTGTGACTGTGCTCTGTATCACATGCAGGGTGTGTAAGACCCTTACAGTCAGGACCTCTCGCTGTCACCATATCGATTTGGCCCTCTCTTCAGCAGTGTAAAACTCTCGCTCTCAGTCTGCAAAGTCCTAATGGCCTGCTTTATTCACGCTGTTATTCACTCCCGCCCAGTCTAAAGCTCCGGCAATTTCACACAATACTACAGATGACAGGGGCACAGATATTGATAACAGTAATAAAACATTGCTATTATTTGATGAATAAACTGTCTGAAAAGAAAAATTAATCAGCAGGCATTCATTAAACAACATTTCCTCCATTTCTTAACACTGTACACAAATAAATGTTTAATGGCCCTTTCAGTCTTGGGATCTGAACCCCATTAAAAACCTGTGGTCTCATTTGAAGACGACGAAAATGCTTCATTCTGCCATTCTGTTCTCTAACTGTATGGGCGCTATCAGTCCCTCACTAAAAACTTAAACAAAGCAACTTTAAGAATATAGAGAACTAGTTATATATCTATAACCATAGACCAAAACATGTTGATGAACATGAAGGATCATGCACAACAAATACTGAATTCAGCAATCAGAAATGTAACAAAAATAAGACCGTTTTAAACACATTTTAATATGAAAGTAAACATTCAAACTTACGGCAGTGCATTTTTAATTTGCCATCTGCTTTTTAAAACTTACTGAACCCTTTCATACAGGAAAAGATAAAATGCTGCAAAGTCTTTTTAAATGAGTTATGCTAGAAGATCTTATTGATTAACTATTAATGAATATTGGGCAATGTTTGGTTTTGTAAGCTGTTCTTAAACCAACACTATGTAAGGAATAAAACGCTATGGGGTGTGCTGTTATTGGAAAATAATCAAAGCCGAGCTGGTGTGATACAGCCTGACATGAAACACTATGTTTTATTCCTCTTCTACCACAATTCGTCAACAATTACAATTTTTAATTTATGAAAGAATGACGTCATACTGTTAAACTTTACTTCTAAGCCTCTCTTTTTCAGTCTCTTTAAGTAAATTAACAGTAAATTAAATCATACCAAAAAAATCACAAGGCGCAGCATCCTCTGGTCTGAAGACTCCCCAGTGGCAGAAAACTTACTGACACCTTCCATAAATGCGAAATAAATGTCTCCTTACATCAATCTTCATTACAACAATGATTATGTGTCTTTGTTAAACAACAACACTGGTTATTTAACAAAGAATTTACAATAAAAATCCATTTATTATAAAGCTTAGATTACATGGAGAGTCTGCCATACAAGTCTTGTGAATGAGTTGTTACTATGGAAACAATACTGTATTAGAATGAGTGCATTAATATAAATCTGTCATTGGAATTACAGCTGACACTATGGCTGCTGTTAAAGACAAGCAATCATCACATCTGACCAATGACTTTTGAGAATTAACAGGACTGTGGTATGAGCAACATTACAGCAAGATGAAGTTGTATGTGCATCTGCCACATGGTCAAAACTCTACATTTTAAATGTCACCGGATTTACTCATGTGCACTTAAACCACTTTTAAAGCAGAAGCCCTACTGAACTATAAATGATTCTGCTTCCTTAGAGTTTTGCCAGCTGAGATGTCAAAAGTTTGATGTCCAAAATTGTAAAATTTCTTTTCACTCAGATAGAACCTTGTAATACTAAGGCTCCATTTTCCCCAGACACAGTGTACAGTCCTATATGGCAATGGCACACTTACAGACAACAAGGTCGGACAGAAGACATAGTCTATACAGGCTCTTTGGAGATAACCTTAAAACCTTTGTTTTATACCTAGTGCACAAAATCCTACTATCCCCTCACAACAAGTAGGATCAACAAACTAAAAGATATAAAGGCAGCCACAGCTATACAGGTCCAAGGAAAAGAATCTATAGTGTTGTATTTAAAATCAAGGCCAAAATCATACTGTTCCAAGGCCCAAGAAACCACAAAAAGAAATAAAAAAGCCAAGCTCTCTCTGAAATATTAATACAAAGAGTAAAAGCAGAAAAGCTGTCAGTACTCTGAGTCTTGATTCTTTAAGCATTTATAGAAGACCTTCACTAAAGAGAAAAGTCTGTGCTTTTATTGTGTACATAAAGTCAAACGTCTTCAAGACAGACTAAAATTCAAAGTGTCCAACTGATTAGAAGTGAAGGAAACATTTCGAGATCAGAAGACGAATATGAGATGATGGATTAAAATTTCAGTTTTCATTTCCTGATATTTACATCTAGATGTGTTAAACAACTCAGAACATGGGATCTCCGGGTTGAACCCACCCATTTCTCAGGTGATCAAAAAAAATTGGAATATTGGACTGACAGGTGTTTCTTGTTGCCCAGAATGTCTACTCTTGGTTTGAGCCCTGAATTTCACCCATGAAGACTGCATTTGTTGTTAAAAATGATAAACCAGCCAGCCATTTAAGCTGAGAAAAGAGGGAGAATCAATCAGAGCCACTGTGCATAGCAATTACAACAATTTGGAATGTCTTGAAAAAGAAAGAAACCACTGGTGTACCAACAACCAGGCCAAGGATATCTGTGAAGGAAAAACCCAAAAACAACAGTCAGTGACATTATCAACAACCTCCACAGGGCAGGGGTAAAGGTATCACAATGCACTGTTCAAAGAAGACTTTGAGAGCAGAAATATAGAGGCCATACCACAAGATGCAAACCACTCATCAGCAGTAAGAATCAGAAGACCAGATTGGAATTGGCAAAGAAATACAGAGATGAGCCACAAAAGTTCTGGAACCAAAATTAACCTCTACCAAAGTGATGGAAATCCAATGTATGGACCAAGAAAGGATCTGTTCATGATACAGAACATACGAGCTCATCGGTCAAGCACGGTGGAGGTAGTGTAATGGCTTGGGCTTGCATGGCTGCTCATGGCTGGAACTGGCTCAATAATCTTTATTGATGATGTAACTAATGATGGTAGCCGCAGAATGAATTCACAAGTCTACAGAAACATACTGTCTGACAATTTACAGAGAAATGCTTCCAATCTAACTGGGAGGAACTTCATCATACAGCAAGACAATGACCTAAACACACTGCCAACACAACAATGTACTTCATCAGGTGAAAAAAGTGGAAGGGTTTGGACTGGTCAAGTCCATCACCAGACCTTAACCCAACTGAGCATGCATTTCAGGAGGAGGAGACTGAAAGGAGAAAAAAAAAAAAACAACTGAATGAAGCTGTGGTACAAGCCTGGAAAAGCATCACAAAAGAGGAATGCAACAGTTTGGTGATGTCAGTGAGTTGCTGGCTTGATGCAGTTATTTCAAGCAAAGGATATGCAATTCCAAAATATCCAAAAAAGGTTCAAACGAACGGTGCCATGTTTTGAGCTGTTTAACACATCTAGATGTAAATATCAGGAAATTAAAGCTGAAATTCTGATCTATCATCTCATTCATCTTTTGATCTCAAACCCAAACGTCTTCAGTGTAGAGCAAAAACAAAATTATTGGCCTTGCCCTTCCAATACTTTCAGAGGAGACCACACAAACACCCCCCCCATTCATATGTTTGGGACATTGAGGTGAAGACTGTCACACAAAGGCATAAGGCAATTCTCTGTACAGGGTTTTGCTCATTTCTGAACTGAGACAAGTCTTCAAAATGTATAACCATTTGGAACAATTCAAAACAACTGACAACAATTCAACTAAGGAAGATGGACTGTCATACATCACTGATTACAGAAACGGAAGAGAGGCACCACACATATCCTAAAGGTGACAACATTGGACAAACACAATCCATCTTCTACAGCTAAAACCTGCACATCCCATACAGGAGAAGCAGCTCAGGCTTTACAATAGGCCGATGAGACAAAAAAAAAAAACTGCTGTTAAATAACTGATGGTAAAAAATGACTGGGCAAACAATTCATCAAACAAACTCTTGTAGAAAGCTTGCAAATACCGGCCACTGCAATCAATGAGGCCTGGAAATGCAAGGAATTCAAGTCTCTCTCCTAAAACTCTACTGGAGAAACTCCTGGAATTAACAAGTGTCACATTTTCTTTTCTAGATAGATTTCATTCATCGATTTTCCATCAGAGCCAGCAGAACCCCTAAGTGAACTCATCAGGATTTGACAGTTAACACTGGATATTCACGTAATATCCATTACATGTGATGGAACTGTAAACACTGGGCATCTAAACTAGCAGTTAATACAAGTCAGAGTATTTTTTGCACCAATGCTTGAGAAGACGACTAGACTAGAAGTTACAAGATTGTTTGATATTGCACTGAGCAATAGGACTTTTTTTTTTTTTATTCTTACCCCATTTTCTCAATTCCTATTTACCAGCTAGTTTTTCCTTATTGCACAACAGGTACCAGTCAGGGAGGTAAGGCAAAACACATGCTTATTTCACAAAGTGCACAGAAGCAGCTACACGAGCAGCATTCTTCACATACGCCTGCATCCCATTTGTACATCTGGAGGATTAAAAGTGATATCAACTAGTTTTAAACAGTCCCCATAATTGGGAAATTGGTTAATGTTAATGCTCAAACCTGCTTGGAATTGTACAGAATTATATTATTTGCGTGGGAAAACACCACCACAGGATACTGGCAGTGAGCATCTTGTGTACATGTAGTTACAAGCACATATAAATCCAGCCTAATGCCATTCTTTCCACATAGAGAGCAAGGCCAATTATGCTCTCCTGCACTCCCAGTGATAGGTGACTCACGATCTCCTGACAATATAGCAAACACTTCTCAGTTGCACCACTTGGCACTGGTTTAAATACGTATTTTGATGGAGATATCTACACTCCACACACACAAGTTTTACAGATATACAGGTAAATATCTCCTAGCACATGCAAAAATATTGGTGCACTCTATAGCTGTGATCATACCATTAATATTTGATAAACTGTGACTGAGTTATTGGATTAGTTATCGTAACACTAAGCTCCGGTTGCAACATAACACTATACATACATAATACAGTTTTTCTATATAACAGCTATTTTTCCTTGCTGCGCACAGTTGCAGAGCTACAGTTTACAGCAAGTTGATTAAAAATTTATTAAGATGAAGTGTTACATTTAATCTGATCACTGGAAAGTCTTTTTTTTCTTTTTTCCCCTCCTCACCTTCAACTTACTGGCTCCCTCCACATGGTTGTCGTAGACCAGAACGTTAGCAATCATGTTCTCTCTATCTCGAGAGGGACTGGACTCTCCCTCTAAGGCATCTGGTGCCACAGCCACATTGAGCAGAGGGTGCGCACATTTTGTCCCATCCCAGACCTGAGCAATAAAAGAAAACATTGTGTAGGTAATAGATTACCAACAGGCACTTTAACAAACCAGCAACAATCAATTTTTTCTTAAAGCATCCAACACTTTCAGGGGCAATGGGAGGTGGCATCTTCACACTTGACAATGCCAAAGAGCAATAATACTTAGCCTTGTCTTCTCTTTTGTTAATTGTTAATTAAATGTTAAGAATATACACCGATCAGCCATAACATTAAGTCCACCTGCCTAATATTGTGTAGGTCCCCCTTGTACCACCAAAACAGCTCTGACCTGTTGAGGCATGGAGTCCACAAGACCTCTCAAGGTGTGCTGTGGTATCTGGCATCAAAATGTCAGCAGCAGACCTGGAAGGTGCGAGGTGGGGCCTCCATGGATCAGACTTGTTTGTCCAGCACATCCTACAGATGCTCAATTGGATTGAGATCTGGGGAATTTGGAGGCCAAGACAACACCTTGAACTCTTTGTCATGTTCCTCAAACCATTCCTGAACATTTTTTTGCAGTGTGGCAGGGCGCATTATCCTGCTGAAAGAGGCCACTGCCATTAGGGAATACCGTTGCCATGGAGGGGTGTAGTTGGTCTGCAACAATGTTTAGGTAGGTGGTACATGTACAAGTTTTTCTCTACTGTGTTGACACAGTAAAGTATTTTAAAATAATACTGTATGTTGATAAGACAAATAAAAATAACAAATAAAAATCTTGTATACACTTGCATATTTGTTTCCCCCCCATGTCACTCTCTCTCTCTAGGGGAAAATTTAAATGTGAGATTCTGGAAACAAGATCTAAATTTAGTGGGAGCAGTTGGGTCGGGAAGAAAATCAGATAGCGGGTGTACACAGAGTGAATTTTACGTGGGAGCAGGCAGGTGCAGAAAAGAACCTAGCGGGAACGGGTGGGAGAAGGTTTTGGAGTACTTCTGGTAGGTACTAACCACTGCATACCGGGAACACTCCACAAGACCTGCCATTTTGGAGCTGCTCTGACCCAGGTGTCCAGCCATCACAATTTAGCCCTTGTCAAAGTCACTCAGACACATCAACTTCAAGAAGTGACTGTTCACTTGCTGCCTAATATGCCCCACCCCTTGACAGGTGCCATTGTAAGGAGATAATCAAATGTTATTCACGTCACCTGTCACTGGTTTAATTATTATGGCTGATCGGCATGTGTGTCTTAAACTGTCAAACATACACTAATAGATTTTATTTCATATTCTCCATTTACCTTGACAAAAAAAGAGGGTATTCTGTCAAGCCATCTTTCAAGCCCTATGAGCACTAACCAAAACATTACTAATGGGGAAAAGGGGGCAGGACCTTCAGAGAGGGTCAGTTAATATTGGAGAGTTCAAAGCACCTTCTGTCAATCACTCCAGACTCCTATGTCTACTGCCCTATATGCCTTCACACAGAGATCACACTTCTTCTTCATTCTGATGTTTGATGTAAACATTACCTGAAGCCCTTGACCTGTACCTGCATGATTTTTTTTTTTTTTTTGCATTTCACTGCTGCCACACGATAGGCTGATTAGATAACCGCATGAATGTGTGGGTGTACAGGTGATCCAAATAAAGTGGACAGTGAGTGTCTATTTGATAATTCATGTGGCATGTCCTTGTTCAGAATACAGACACAATTTTCCCGTGATATTAGATTAAGATTAAAATAAAAATATTACAAAGGGGATTCTCTTTCAAACAGCTACACACAGGTTAATCCAACATACAGTTATCTAAATCAGCAGAGCTACTACAACACAATCAGAGATTAGTTTGGAAAGAATATTGTAGCATCATTGGAAATCAGAGTTGAGTGGACATCGTCCTTATATAACTCCAACATGAGAATTCAGCTATGGCATAAAGTGTAATAAATAATCTCCTGTACCACACCTTAAGCAGCATGCATCTGGTGTCCATGCTGGCTTTGGCTAGCAGCTGGCAGGTCAGATCAAAAAACATCCTGGGCTGCACTGATGACAGGGGAACAGTGGGCTCATTGGCCAGAAATTGGCTTGCTGCCCATTGACGTAGGGCCTCCACTGCACGATTATCGTCTTCACCAAAGTGGAAAGTCCTACTTGATGTTCGGGGCTCAATAGGGCTGCCAATCATCCCATCGAATGTGATGGTAGACCAGCCTAAAGTAGTCAGTAGAGTCATGGATCCGTTGAACATTTGAGCCTGTGTACATAAATTCCAACACACTCTTAGCGACCCTGAATATTTAAATATCTCGCATATTGCTTAAATAGACCTTAATCAACAGTAATCGTTGGGATTAGAGCCCATTACAGTGCTTAGCACTCATAAAGTAATTACAACCTAAGTGGATGTAATCAAAGAAGCACTTCTAACGGTTTAAATCTAGCCCAGTTAATGTGAGTGAATATGTCTATTAAAGTTGTCAAAGACAGTCCTCTGATCTCCTCACCTTCACTCTGTGAAGACGAATGATGTCTCCGATTCGGAAGATTTTAGGATGGTCCTCGAGGCTTTCACTGAAAATGGTGCAGCTCACTTTAGCATTTGACTGGTCTATGATCTTCAGTGTGGAGCAGTAATCTATAGAAAATCAATGCCAAGGTGATCAGGGTGGCTTATGTGCACGGAAATGTCAATATTACCTTACAAATCATCTTGAATAGTTAATTAAATGGAGAAATGAAGAGAATGAGCACAACTCTTGACTAGATGTTGAACAAGAATTTACCTTTGAGGGTAAGAGAGAGAGAGAGAGAGAGAGAGGGGGGATATAAAAAGTCTACACACCCCTGTTAAAATGGCAGGTTTTTTTTGAGGTAAAAAAAAAATAAATCCATGATAAATCATTTTAGAAGTTTTTCCACCCTCAATGTGAAATTACAATGTATAAAAAGTGTAAAACAATCAAACATTTTCGGGAAAAATAGGAAAAATGAAAAAGTTACAATAACCTGGATGTATAAAGTGTCCACACCCGTATAATTGGGGATGTGACTGTGTTCAGAATGAACCAATCACATTCTCATGCTCAACAGTACTTATCAAACAGCTGTCAATGAAATTATCCTCATTAATCCCAAATAAACACCAGCTGTTTCTGTAGGATTTTCTTGACATCTCCTTGGATTCATCTGACTGCTGGTCTGCAAAGAGCTTCCAAAGCATGCATGGGACCTAACTTGTCGAAAGGAATCAATGAGGAGAGGGGTATAATAAAAATTTCCAAAACATTAGATATGCCACGGAACACCGTGGAGGCCATCATCAACAAGTGGCGAAAATGGAGTACCACAGTGACACTACCAAGAAGAGGACGTCCCTCCAAAATTTATAAAAGGATAAGACAAAAACTTACCAGGGAGGCTGCCAAGAGACCAACGGCAGCAGTACATTAAAGGAGCTGCAGGAATAACGGACCAGTACTGCTTACTCACTGCGTGTGACAACAATCTCTCGTATTCTTCACGTCTGGGCTGTGGGGTAGGGTGGCTAGACGGAAGCCCTTTCTCACAAAAAAAAAAAAAAAAAAAAATCCAAGCCCAACTAAATCACCCCAAACCATGTGGCAAAATGTGACAAAAGGAATCATGAATAAGCTACGAATACCTGCAGATTTTAATGCAAAACCTTCGGGTGTCTGCTAGTAAGCTGAAGACAAAAAGGAATTTCACGTTCAGCACGACAATGACCCAAAGCATGCGTCCTAATCAACAAAGGAACGGCTTAACCAAAAGAAGATCAATGTTTTTGAATGCCAGAGCCCAGACCTGAATGCAGCTAAAAATCTGTGGGGTGACCTGAAGCGGGCTGTGCGCAGGAGATGCCCTCACAGTTTGATGGCTCTAGAATGATTTTGCAAGAAAGAGTCAGAAAATATTGCCAAGTCAAGATGCTGATAGACTCTTACCCAAAACAACCGAGTGGTGTACTAAAATCAAAAGCTGCTTCAACAAAATATTAGTTTAGGGGTGTGCACACTTATGCAACTAGGTTACTGTAACTCTTATTTTTCACTTAATTTATTATACGTTGTAATTTCACATTCAGGGTGGAAAAAGTTCTGACATGATTTATCTTGGTTTCATTTTCATTTTAACAGGGGTGTGAAGACTTTTTATATCCACTGTATTTTTCATATATGTGTATACATACACACACACTTATTATATATAGATTATACTAATTAGCTATTCAGCATTATTACTATTTATTATCTTATTCGTTATTGTTACTTTTTTGTCTTTTTATATACACGACTTTCTGTTAACTGTCCTGACGCACCTTCAGATAAAAAAATAAAAATAAATAAGCACACAAAGAAAATGATTCCAATAATAAATAAGGACAAGTAAGAATGCCTGACATAAGAACAACAGTCTTATAACCCTCAGTAGTGTTTGGAACATCATATGCAGGTTAAATTAATTTCAATAAATATTTCAAGGAATGACTGAGTACCTAAGCATCAGTCTCATTACAGCACAAGTGCTGCCAGATGGAGGCTCTGCAATTCATAAGGTTAATTCACTATGCAATTCCAAACGGTTATTTGCTTTGAACACTGCAAAACCTGTTGAAATACTGACAAAACACTCACATTTATTTTCTACTCTCTGCTCCCTTCACTCTCCTCAAATGGGTGAACAGAATTAGATAGAGGAGAAAGAAGGTGAACGTCGCAAAAAATAAAACACATCAACGTTTAATGTTGAGAAGCATTAAATCAGGTGTTTTGTTTCAAAACGGAAACTCTGCTTGTTACTTCTACTATGACCTTTTAGATTCAGCATTGATTTAGAATGAAGTGTTTGCAGAATACATGTGCACAATGCCCAATTCTCTGCGCTGATTAAATTGGACAAGAGCCTGGACTTTCTCTGCTCATCTCAGTGATCCATCGACAGGAGCCTTTGAGTGAGATGAGGATTGATTTTCAGGACTTTACAAGATACCAGCACAACACATCCTTTAGAAGGATCAATTATGTGAATGTGTCGAGGTACACGTAATTGCAGCTCGAAGCCAGAGATGTCTGCAATGAGAAAGTGAGAAAGTATATGCATTTCTTTCCATGATCCAATTTGTTAGCGATACTGTTTCAAACTGCTTGCTGTAACCTACACCACGTCCCACGGATTAGAAGCAGATCATGCTGGAGTCCCAGACTGAGGGATGTGTAAAGAAAGGAGAGATGGGGGGGAAAAAGGTCAGAATGAAACCAAGAACCAAGAAGTTTTTCTAAAAGGCCTGTGCATTCGAGAGTTCTTTAAAGAGGTTCAAAGTAGTGAGCTTGCTTTGATCATGTAATGCCTATGATTGGTATGAAAGCTGAGGATGATTGATCCCTGATGAACATGAAGCACTTCAGTCAACAAACATCCCTTCTGAGCTACCATTCTGACTTCCATATATAGTGTGAAGTGTGTGAAACATCCAGAACCTTCAGAGCCATCATCCTATTGCCTAAGTCCTGTTTCAAACGGGACGTGGAACAGAACAAGCTTACTACCCCAGTGTATTAGTTTCATATGACAGCATGGTGCAAAGTGTGTTATTTCAACTATATCACAGCGAATTGTCAACTATTGCAAATTTGATTCATTAATGAACAACACGGCATGCTTTTTAACGGTTTATAGTTACGTTTAATAGTGCAGAACATCGGTGAGACCTGTTAGGTCCTGTTATCACATACGTTACAACAACAATAAACAGCCGTTCCCACACCAAGGAACTCAATCAGACACAAAAAAAATTTTTTACTGGGAAACTGAAAAGCATAAATTCCTCTGTCCTACAGACACTCCCATGCTGGGAAACTTCACAAAGCACGGTCAGTTACAAAGCATGGACACCTGAGACTCCTTCCACAGGTTACATGAAGAGCTCCTAACAAAAACTTTCACCACATCAATAATTAGATGTTTTTCTTCAAAAAGTCTTCCATCAGATTATTATTAGATCATGTGGAGTGTCTGCCACACAAGTCCCTGTGTATGATCTGTTACTATAGAAATAATAAGGTATTAGAACGAGTGCGATCATATAAATATATCGCTAATGTAACAGCCAGAACTACTGTCTGAGCCGTGCCGTTATATAAAATTAATCCACACCTTCTGCCTAATCAAATGTGAGAATTCAACCACACCGTGGTAAAAACACATTTAATGATTACTCAGATGGTTTGATGATTATCAGAGGATAATGAAGGATCAACACTGTTGATACAAGATGGAAACATTATGTAGAAATGCTATTAGCCTGCAAACAATCTCAGCATATTTCGCTTGACAAATAAGTGACAGAACCAAATAAATAGTGTGCGTCATGCCTGAGCTGCTACATCACTGAGACACATACTGGCTAATATAGATGCATCATTTCTAATATGGACGCACATAAAAGCAGCGTGTTTGCTGCGTCCTGTCTAAAACAGCGGGAAATCAACAGTCTGCTTCCCTACTAAGGAGCTAAAATAGTATCACAGTTCTTCCTAAATACAAACGTCCAAATATACATACAGCCTCTAATGTTCTAAACAGGTTGCAGAAGAAAACAAGAAAGCGGCACCATGTAAAAATAACTGTCAGGCTAAATAAAGCTGTACTTTACAATCGAGATAAAAAGAAGTATTACACCACAGCAATGTTATAATCTCACATCTGACTCGTCAGGTGGTTTTGATTACGCTTTTACAACAGCCTGACTCGGACATTAGTGACCGCTGTAATCCAAATTATTTAAATGATAAATGCTTAATAGTAACGTACTTGTTTTAATACGTTATTGTTTCTATAGTAACAGCTCATTCGCAGGCACTTCTATGGCGGACGTTCCACATAATCTAAGGGTAATAAGTAAGGAATAACACACTTCAGACCATGCTGTTAAAAGACAATAATCCAGTCTGGGGTAAGTGAATCATTTTCCTATAACAGCACGGTACAAAGTGTGTTATTCTGCTCAAACCACTGCTGTGGTACAAGAGGAATAAAACACTTCAGGACATGCTGTTTTAGGAAAATTATTTGGAAGTGGTTACTGTAACTCTGCTTTGTGTCTGGCCATACGACACCACCTTGCTGTTGATTATTTTCCTATAATAGTATGCTCTGCCATGTTGTATTCCTTACGTTAACCACAAAACATATATTTGCATTGCTTTTTTTGTATTTAAGTCTGTCAGTATGTTTGTATACTGCATTTGTCGATATTTTTTTAAATACTGCTGTCCTGTGATTAACATGTTTTGTCCTTACAATTTGCTACACATTCAGATGGTATGATAACAACTGATTCAAATAAAGGCAATGCTATATATTTAAGCTCCCTTTACTGACATGAACACATTAGTTACCATGAAAACAGCCATGAATATTTAAACAATAAAGCAAAAAATGAAGCCGAATAATCAACACCAGCGTTAAGCAGCGTTCTTCAGCGGGTAAAAGTAAGTCTACAATCAGCATCAGAACCAAAGCCTTCATTAACATGCTTGCGGTTGTTAACAGGCAAAATTCACAACTAAGGCTGAAAAGCATGCTCCATATTCACAGCTGAACACCAGAGTTCAGCAAGTTATCAACATTAAGGGAGAGGCTGTTATTTCATTTTGCTAATTGAATAGACACCAGTGCAGGTGTATTTCATGAACACTTAAACAAACATTAATTAATACATATGATAACTTACTTTGTTAACATTACTCACTGTTTATTAATGCTCAAGTTAATGGGCTGGTAATGTTCACTAATGCAGTTTAAAAAAAAAAAAAAAAAAAAAAAAAAAAAAAAAAGGAAAACAAAAAGGGTTTTTTGACAGTTTATTGTATATTTTTTCAAATCCTAAGGGCTCGGCGGTAATTTGCATTTGTGTGAATATTGTAAA
>CM075011.1:15558988-15573911 GCA_037576675.1 Pangasius sanitwongsei | reverse complement strand
ATAATTTATACATTTTTAACAGATTTTTTTTAAAAATAAAAAATTTTTTTTAATGACAAATTTATTGGGCTGTTATTGTTAACAAATTCATTTTAAAAAAAAAAAAAAAAAAAAAAAAAAAAAAAGGAAAACAATACTGCTTTTTAGCCATTTTATTCTATATGTTTTCAAATCCTACAGGATAGGCAGTACTTAGCATTTATGTGACTATTAGATACTGTATTTTTGCATATTTTATGCTTGTATTTATGAAAGGTTTGTGATGATGTTTTACCGTCATCCCTACTAGCTCTAGAGGTTTAAGCACACTGCTGAGATCTGTCTTTCCCTCAGCCTCAGCCTGAGCTTAAGGGCACAAATAACAATAAAACACATTAGCAGTGCATTTTGTGGACTCACCTGTGCCTTTGGTGGGAAAAGGCTGTTTGAAGAAGGTCACCACGCCATACACATTCACTATTCTGTTGGGTTTCAGTTCATTTAAAGGGACATACGTGTACCTGGACTGAATATATTATTTAAAAAAAAAAAAAAAAAAAAAAAGAGTGATGTAGAGGAATAGTGATGCATATGAATAATAAAGCCAAGCACAGGAGCATACTGTCAGCTTCTCCTGAATGCAATCTGGTAGCACCAGGGCGTAAAGATTTTTCAGTCAAACAGTACCCGTGAAAAGTTTGAACACGCCTACACAAAGAAGGTTTTTCTTTTTCTTTTGCTTTTTTTTTTTTTTTTTTTTTTTCTCTCCATATGCTGAAAAAAATCAGGAATACATCTAAACTATGAAAAGAATTATGCAGGGACCAAAGTCAAAGTCTTAATAACATCTTAGCCCACTGCTGGCATTCTGTCACATGCGTTATGAGGGGACCAGCTGGGACAGTTTCCCAACAGTCTTCCTGATGTTCCCGCATATGCTCAATACTTGCTGCCTGCTCTTTCCAAGCTCTAAATAACTTCTTTATTTATTTCCTGGGGGCAATTATATGGATACAAAATGGAAAGGTGCAATATACATAAAGATTATTATTATTATTATTAGGTTAAAGACATTAATGTGTATTTATGTATTTTATGTATTTATATTTGTTTTTGGAACAAATTTGAAGCCTAAGCCTTTAGGTCAAAATTTCTCCATTATTATGAAAAGTATGTTCAGACTTTTGACTGGTACCACAAGCAGTGTGAAGGTAATCGCACAGCATCAGCCAAACAAGCATACAATATACACATGCATGAAAGAGGACACACACTAGATCTGAAGTACAACAGTGCAACCACATATTAATATTCTGGAAAATAACACATTAACATAATGGAGTGGGCTTCCAAATGGGCCATGTAAAAATCAAGGAGGTAAAAAGGGAAGCTTTTTGCAATATGCAAAAACATTATTATTTAAACAAGCATAAACCCAACCAGTAGTTTGGCAACGACTAGAAACGGCCGAGTTGCCTTTAGAAGCGCGGCGAGCTTGAAATCGGTCAGAATGCCTCCAGCTATAGCTGACGATTACAGATCTACTTGTAATAAGAGTGATCCATTCAGAAACACAAATAACAGCACTCCATCGAAATGTAACTTGGCAGATAATTATGGTAATATATTTCATCTACAACAAATACTACTTAAAAAAAAAAAAAAAAGTCCAGTCAAGAAGTAGCATTACGTCTACTGCTCCAGAGTACATAAGGAATTTAAGCTAAAATATTCTCAATCAACTTCCATATCAAAATGTAAATCACATACATCTATGGATTTTATCTAAAATGCTCCATTAGTAGCACAGACGCAACACAAAGACAGTTGGAAAGGATGCGATTGGGATTAGTCAGCTGCCTATTATGAAACTGCAATCTGTTTTATATAAAAAGGAATAATGGCACACATGGGGAAGCGCCCGTCTCCTCAGACTAGCTGCTTTTTAAATACACTCAGCTTGTTCTTTGCCAAGAGATGTAAAAAAAGCACAATGGCGTATGCACATTTGCAACCAGGTTAGCCAGATTTCTTCTTTGAAATGTAGTATCAGACTTACTGCTGCATTTAGGCACATGCAAGCAAACACAGTACCTCTGAGCTGACAACAGCAGGCCCACTGGAGACAAAGAGCTTAGATGAGTACACCTGTGAAACACACCGCATGAAATCAATCATACGCAAATACTACACACCACAGAGGCAGGGTTATATCTTTTTCTGATTAAAAACAAACCAAGTGATTCAAAGGCTGTGGATTTCAACCAAAAATGCTTGCAATTGTTAGCAGTAGATACTCACATACATTAGATACTCACATACACACAGGCATCAATGCTACTCATCTCCAAAAGACACGGATGCAGCCTGTCGGTCTGTTCAGTGGCTGACTTGCTGATTGTGAAGCCAGACAATAAGACAATGTCCTAGAGCAATATGAAGTGGGACAGACAAAAGAAAATCAAAAACAGCACAACGCCAGTAAACTGATCTTGAGCATGGGGATGGGGATGAGGATGAGCTCAGGGAATCCAGTCATGCCTGGATTTGTGGACTTGAGTGAAGCATCTAAAGCAGGGGTCTTCGAATCTTATTTACAAAAGGATGAGGTGGCTGCAGGCTTTCATTCCAGTCAGTTTCCATTTTGTACACAGCTATGTTTAAAGTCCCCACGAAATAGGTTTTAGCTGTGATTTGATTCAGTATGTCGATGCTTTTCCTTACGTGAAGTCAGAGTGAGGACATGCTGTACCGCTTGGGTGACCTACGCAACAGTGTTTGAGAGATGCCACACCGCCAAATCTGATCAACCCTGACAGTAGCTTAGGCAGCTAGCTAAATGTGGAGAAGAGCGAAGACACTGGATGATGGAGAGAGAGATAGAGAGAGATGGAGAAACCTGGATGGTGTATAGACATGGAATCGTGTTCTTATTCTATGACATATGCCAGCACTGAAAAGCCCCAGATACACTATTGTATTGGTGTCCATAACACTAAGCGACAGGGACGAAAAGATCTGAAACAGCAATTTTGATTTCAGTGGCATTTTAAACTTCATGCGCTTCACGGCGCACCTCAGTGTTGTCATTCTGAGTTTTCCCACCTGCTGCACTACACACACTGGCCGAGGCGCAGTCTGGCTGATTTTTACTAGGTGCATTAATTAGCGAGCATGGATCACAGACAATATTTTTTCAGGAACTCGCAGGTATGTGGAAACACTCATGAAACTGAGTGCAGTGCAAAGACATTTAGCACAACATGCAGTCACCTCAGAGTTAAACATGTCCAGAGAAAATAAAGATGTTGGACCTTTGACGTGGGATGCGAGGACAAACCACCACATATCATAGCCAAGATGTTAACCAGAGACTTGCTGACTTCTTGTTGAGGGTGCAAATGTGCTGCATGATGATATACTCATCCATTTCTCTTATTTTCCTTAGCTAGTATTAATGTAACTAGTTATTACATTATGCTGGCTATCACTTTTTAGCCTCGTCAGCACACTGGAGCTTTTACTTGTCCGATGGGCTAGCTAATGAATTTATGATAGTAGGGTCCAGCGTGTCACCTGCTTGACTGGAAATAAAAGTTTCAAATATTTGCACTTTCCAACCAACATGTCATCATTTCAGATCAAATTCTTATGCGTGTTTAAAGATCCATATCAGCCCATTAGGAATTCTCATGATTTCTAAATCTGTCTGACAAGGTTCACACTTTGTTCACCAATCTCTCTATTCATACGCCTGCCTTTTTTTTTTTTTTTTTTTAATATAAAAACTGAGGCTCCAGTTGGCTAGCTTCTTTCCACACCTGTGCATTTATACACGGCTGTATTCGATATCTGCATCCATAAAATGACAGCGCAGTGCGTCTCTCTCTCTACATTTCACACAAAAGCATTTGAAGTGGACGCCTCCTTTCTGGAAGTTTAATCCTTCTTCATAAATGCAAGAAAGCAGACTGACAAAGCGGCGCATGTCGCCTTTATAAAAGCTGCCATGTGTCTACTGTAATCACGTACAGGGTTTTAGCATCAGCTCACATTACAAAAGAAGTGCTCTTTCCACAGGCTATCTGGGAGCTTAGCCCACTCCACAAACAAGAAGCCAGCGAGTCACGTTGAGCATAACACTAACGCGAACAGTGAGGATAAGCCACAGTGGAGGGCTCCTGATGAAAAAGCAGCTCTTGGACTAATGAACAAAACGAGAGATAAGGCAGTCACGAGGGCTTGAGGGGATTGGACGACGGGATCCAGAGAGCAAAAAGCAACATTTCATAAAGCAAAGCAGCAAGGCTCAGATTAAAAGAAATCGTCTCTCGGGGACGATTTTTCTGTCACATGGCCAGCAGGGAGGCAAACCAAACTATGATGATTGTGTTGTGTTTTTATTTTCAATGTCTGTTATGCCACTACAGTGCTTTTCCATATTCATCATCATATTCACACAGATTTTTTTTACTTCAGAACACCATTTGTTTGTGACTTGTTGGTGACGGCAGGATTTAATCGCAGGCCTCGGTCAACAATGCATTGCTCAGAATCATAATAAATACAACTTGTTATTTTAATATCCAATGTTTAATAAAACCTTGTTAATACATACAAAAGAGAAGAACTCCCATTGGGTAAAAGTATTAAGCATAATCGTATTATGTTCTAATACTATTCCTGCGGAGCTCTTTCTTTACTAATGGTATTAAATTTAACTAAGTCGAGCTTAGGGATCATCCCTGCAAGAGACTCCCCAGCACCACCGCCGGTTTCTTAAAAGGTAGATTTAATATGTTAAAGCAGAGGCTTACCCCTTGACTGACAGTCTGTGAGAAGTCCTTCGCCAACATGCCAAAAAAAATGACATTGATTGATGTTTGTTGTGATGTGTCTGAACTCTGTGTGTCTTTATCTGAGAAACAGAATGAAAAGAAAGAAACGGGGGGGGAAAAAAATAAAAATACATACTTTACATTACGTACTTTGAGTTTAAAAGAGCTAAGAAGTTCAATTACTCAGATTTCTCATGCGACAGTCGCAGACAGAGCTATGAAACATGGAGAGAAGGCTTAGGTTAAGGCTGCACAAAAAAAAAAAAACTGTATTGAAATTGAGATCTCAGTTTTATTACTCAACGCAGTTCAATTCAAGGACAGCTAACCTTTGCATGAAGGAGGTGTACCACATTACGTCGTACACGCACCTGAAGTGCGGCGGGTTTCCAGAAGAAAAAGAGGAGAAATAACGTCAGAAAGCTAAGCTGTAAGTGAAGGACCAATGACTGGCCCTGAAGTGGTACAATAAGAAACAAGTTTGGCCTAATCAAATCTTTATTATTATGAACCAAATATTACATCCCCAGTTATTAAACAAATAACGACTAAATGTATGAAACGAACAGATGGGGTGAGTAAGTCATGCACGTGCACGTGCCATCGTGCTCAAAACTAGCCAGTGACACATTACACTTACAGCATGCTAATCAAGAATGATTTTCACCCCCAAGTAGCTTAGGAGTTGCTATTAGCAGAAAATCAGAAACAACACCTAATCATTTAAGCAGTTTTTAATGTTTAATGTCCAGTTTTCTTTTGGAGAACACACCATGCTCTTGGGACTCTAGCATGAATAGCAGTTACTTTTACGTTTGAAATACTAAATGCAGACTGCGAGAACGTATTATATTCAGACCTGTCCTTACTGGAGGTAAGAAGATTGCTCTATTGGAGTATTATTAAGAGATAACTCGTACACAACGCGTGAAGGTTGGCAGGTACGCACGTTGTTCCTGTTGTCCCAAAATGGGCCAAAGAATCATTAGTGAGAATTGTGATCTCTACTTTAAGCCAAAAAAAAAAAAAAAAAGTAGATTCCCATTATTCCCAAGTGTAATGTGCCGCCCTGGTTTATGCTTAAATCATCTTAAACCAAATGCAGCAGAACAACAGGGAGAGAATGCAGCGCAAACAGCACAGACTGCATGTTTAAGATCATTATCATTCTCAGAATAAGCTCCTACCCTGCCTCTGAGGATCAAGGAGTTTCTGGACTTCTTCGAGCTCTCAAACTGCATTTTTTTTTTTTCTGTGGGAATAAAATGATTTGTGCTCTCTATCATAAACCTGCTAGTGCCTACTATAACCTCGGAATCAAGGCCACAGGTCCAATATAACTACCCGCTTCACAGCAGTCTGCATTAAACCGCCTTCTTAGGCATTTTAATCAGAAGCTCACCTTGGATAACAGCCTTTAGCAGGTGGTCTGTCTGTCTACAAGACACTACAGGGCCCTTCTGAACCACTTCACCCTATGAAAAAAGAACAAAGAGCACAGTTCAGTCAGGCAGCTAAGGCTTTGCTGTTTTTCTAAGCTGATTAATTTTATTTTAGGAAAACTGGAAGAGGCATGACATTAAGGGTGCGCATTTGCAACCTTTACACTCCTGTGCACACAGTCAGATGTGAGTTTGAGGCTTGATATGGAAATGCGCTGGAAGTGTGGCGGGACACTAGTGTCCAGATCTGAAGCACATTTCACCGTGTGGACAGGCATCGCTCTTACTATCTGTAATGAGAAAGAAAATAAAACAAACAAATAGTAAATTACTGACAAGCAGAGACATCATCCTCACATTGACATTGGTGACAGTAAAAACGTGCTATATTGATGACTAATTCAGAATAAAGCACTAAGTCTAGAGCTGAACATTATGGACAAAAATAGCAAGTAACAATTTTAGCAGCACGCCACAGTCCTTGGGGTAATGAGCGTTTTTTTAAATTGTAGCTCATGCATTTTGGTACAGACAACACAGTAATGTGAAACTCAATGAAAAAACAATTGCAGCTTTTCAGCACATGCGCTAATTCTGCTGCTTGGCTTCAGTGCTTTTCTGCTCATGGCAACACACACACACACACACACACACACACCCCTCACTGGGGCTAACTTATTCTGGGGATGACTGGGACCTGTCCCCACCGCTTTTTAATATGCCTGGTGTTGTCCTCGGCACATAGTTGAACGTGCGGTTCATTTAAAATCTTCTATATGACATCTCAAAGACAGAAAGTGATCTGAATGTTTTCTAAAAGAAATATCCTTTTAGCCATATTCACGGTGTTTGTTTCTCAAAGTGTCATCTGTAATAATAATAAAAAAAAAAACAACCTCCTCTATGATACAACTATAAAACTATCACAGCGTAAGCCAGTTTCTAGCAGTCGGATGTTTGCGTCGCACACAGCGATATGATCACATTACTACATCATTATTTTATTTATAGGAAAATACAACTATGAAATGGTGGCATATGAGAAAAGGGTCCAAGTCGACAGCAGCCGTCACTGTAATAGGCAATTTAATCAGCTCTCAGGATTGCACCCTTTGCTTTACATTCCTAGTTGAATGCACAATGTAGGTGAAGTTTTAAAAGATTTCTGAAACATCCATCATTCTGTGACTGCTGCAGTTCGTGCTTTCAAAAGCAAACGTGAACGCTGGTTAAAATGGAATCCGTTAAATGAAATTCTCTCTGCGAGACGACCTTGATCCCGGCAACTTTAAACACTTCAGGAAAGCTTCAGAAATTGGCCTGGACTCTAATCACGCGAGGTCTCTGTTTTTCTTATCCTGTTGTTGGTCTTGTCGCCAGATCTTTTCAGAATGCCAGTACTTCGCAATATATTCATCCTAACTGGTGAACCTGCAATGTGTCATGATAAAATATTACCCGCATTAGCTTGTCCAAAATCATTATTTTTCTGGATCGCACCAATGCAACTCTTGACCAAAGCATCCTCAGACAGCTCTGAAAGCAGATGGTCAGACAATATTACTCAGAGCAGGATAATAAACCTTCGGTAGGGAGCTCATTTGCATATCGCAAGCTTCTGCAATCTCAGAATCATTATAATGTTTAACCAGTGATATACCGTATAGCTCTAGTGTGTGTTTTTTCTTCTTTAGTACACAGACTTTTCCACGACCTCGACAAAACACCTTGAGGAGAAGAGCAAGGTCGAGGACGTCAGACTTGAGCCTTGTAATGAATTCCAGTCTTGCCTGCCAGTTTCACACCTCTCAGCCTTTCAGAACTCACTTACAGTGCTTCACGGTTGAAATAACAACGCTGTACATTTTGCATAGTATGATCAATGCCCAATTAGCTAAGAGTTAGCAATTTATTCCAGCAATATTAAAAGCACAAACATTGTGCATGGTCAGAGCCCACACAGACACACAAAAAAAAAAGACTTCCTAACAAGTTCCCTGTGAGGCGGATAATTCACTGCCCTGCCGAAGCCACAGAGCTCCAGCAGTATTCTCCAGAGGTAAGTGTTAATCAATGTTGACTAACTGAAAAGGCGATCTAGGTACAGCTTTTGTTTCCACAAACAAAAGTCTAGTTAAACATAAAGGACACAGCCACATCTCACTATAGAACGATCTTCCTATCCTAAAGCCATAACTCAGGTAAATCTGGGCCAGAAATCCCTCAACGGTCATTTTATACATCTCCTGGTCTCTGTAAATAGGCCTTATATTCTGCATAAACAACATTTTCCAGCTGACCAGAGACCTCTTCGATTGCCCCAGGTGCTTTAAATTCTTAAGAGATGTACTGATAACTACTGCACTAGCAGGCAGAAATCAAACAGAGCCATAAACATGAAAACATAACTCGGGTAAATATGTGACCTCTATGAGAACCTCTGATTAAAGTTCGAGCCTAAATTCCAAGACGATGGTGTTTAAATGGTGCAATACTTGATTTTTATTTTATTTTTTTTTTATTTCTTACTTGTACAAATAACCTAATAAATAAAACTTACTTATCACTGACAAAGGGGATAGCGCTGGACACAGAATTAGCGATGTTGCCCCTGGACAGGTATGTAAACACAACCTGTATAAAGATTTGAATTGTTTGAATAGCCGGCTTAAACCGGAGCTTAAAGCTCCTAAAACATCATTACAAAGAAAAACACATAAGCGTAGGCACTGTTGAGCATTCTCATAAATCAGTACAAGTCTAACTTTGTGTGTTTATATTATAACCTGGAGCAGTTGAATGCTGAAGTTATGTCATGGCGGCCCTAGTTAGCTTGCTAACTTTAACCACTGTAGGTTCGAGGGGGTGGAGCTTTGTGTAATCGTTCACATGTTCTTAATCCCTTAATCTAATTTTAACAAATCTTTAAAAGAAACGTTCAAAGATTCAAGATGTGTTAAGTTAGAGATTCCAACCAAGATCACTTGAAGAGGCTCAAAAACAAAAGCTCGTATTTGTTTATCCGTGAAAAACAAGACATTAGAGCCTATTCCTAACAATCGGAGAAAAGAAATAACAGGTAATTACAAGGTCGGACGCATTTCAACAGTTTATATAACACATCTTCCTCTGTGGTTTTTCTCCGAGACGAGCACGTTATACGTTGTTAGATGAATTAACTAAAACGGCTGAGCCTATGAATATTCCTCTGCCCCTCTTGCCAGCTAATAATTGAAGCCTTCGGAACAGAACACAAAAGGAAACAGACCAGCTCAGAGTGAATTAGATGTTATTGTTCACAATGCACAAGGGGGAAAAAAACAAAAACTGATGAGCATAATGCAATCCCAATTGGACATCTTCACTCCAAACAAAGATCAATTAGCCTAACGGACTAGATTCAAGATTTTATTACAAATGGTGCATCTAAAAAGAACAGACTGATAAGCAAGCAATAGAATATTCAACACTGAAGTGCAGTCTGGCTTGGAAGGGCAGCAGAGAGGAAATGTCTAAAGCTGCAGTGTGTACTCTCTAATATGAGCAGGGTTTTTTTCTGGAATGTTCAGATACGTCTCTATATTCGACACCGTGCAAGGTGTTCGCTTAACACAGTGCTCTGGCAGCTCTGAAACTCCAAAACACTAACATTCGTTAATTAGCTAAAAGACAAGCTGATGAACATGAACTGGATCAAACAGCAATATACACAATTCGGATAACAGCATACAGCTGGGACACAGATCTGAGAGTAAAAATGTACACACCACAAACAAGTTTGTGCATTTTGTCCTTCACACTGCCTTTTAACTAGTTAGTTAAAGTTTCCAGCTAGCATGTTACTGTCATTCTCAGAGCCATAAATTTAAAAAAACAAAAAACAGAAAAAAAACACAGAGCTTGTGCTTGAGCTAGCTGCCTATTTTGGCTGCTAATTAATCCGCCTAGTAGACCGTGCCTCGGCTGATGCGTGTAATGTAATGTAGCAGGCAGTGAGCTTCAAAATAAGTAACAAGTGCTATATTTACAGCATAGCTATAGGTGCATCACACATCCATGTAGTGCATTACATTTAAACCTAGCTACACACCAAATGAAAACTCTGGTTTGCAAAGAAGTTCTAAGGAGTAGGTTATTTTGTCATATCTGGCTGTTGAACCTACTTGCCCCCTGGGCAACAACGAATGAAAAACTAATGACCCCGCACACAAATTCTGATTCTCTCGTGCACCTGGGCTACTGATTTGTCCAACCCTGGTACACCAATAGTGTCAGTACAATTTAGACACAGTGTATAATGCACAGTATGCGGTTTGGGACACTCTTGACCTGCCACGGTCATAATTTCCTTAAATGTATATTGACTTGCCATTAATCCATGCAGAGGAGAAGGGCGCAGCACAACCCACGTCACGAATTTGCAAAACACCCAACCTGACAGCATGCAGCTTGAGACTTGGGAACCTCTCTATACAGAAAATGCTATTGCAAGGCACTCAGAAGAACATTAAGCAACGTGGCTCAGGCTGCACTCTTCTCCACGGCACGTATTAATCTGACAGCTCAAAGGCTGCGTCCCAATCGGCATAACTTTACTCAAGAGAGTGGCAGGTCAGTCTGACAGCTGACAGTGTAGTTGGCCATCTGAGCAGCTAACTCGGAGAAGGCACTGTAACTGCAGCAAGTTATTAAAGAGGAGAAAGAAGGCGCACCAGAGAATGTCTGAGAACAGCGGCTAGCTAGTGTGTGCCGACAATAATTAAGAATAATAAATCAAACTTGTATGTTATGACACACAGTTAATCAGGATCAGACTTTCTCACTCTGTCTGGCTTCAGTCTCCTTTTCCTTGGCACTCGCATTGATCGCAGCAGCCAGTCTTTTATGGTATTTAAACGTTTTAGTAATATTAATGTTTAATGTTTAAACTCCACAGGCTTTTTTTTTCTGCCCAAGGTTATGGTGTGATGTCATATGAGGAATGGATCCAAAAACTTGCACCAAATCAGACTCAAATCGAAATGCTGTGTTTAACCAAAGCTGTTTTTAATGTTTCTTCTACAATCATAGTACTGGACTTGGCCATATTAAAATGTAGCGTGCCCCAACAACTCTAAGTCTGTACCATTTTGTATCGCAGGTTGATAAGCTCAACTCTTTTTTTTCTACTCCCCAAATACAGCCATCATCAAACATGTGAAGTGCTCAGTGAAGTCTGTGAAAGTGTGGCTAGAAAGGACTCTCACACGGACACTGATATCTACACATACTCTGTGATGACGTGCACTGCATCTGTGGTTGTGTTGACGGTCACTACCAGGTAGAGAATTCAAACATGCCCCAGTCAGAAGCCATGGATGAGAGGACACTTCTGAGAAGACAAGATGCTGCTTTTAGGTGCAGAAACCTTGGATAGAGGACAACTTTAACTATGACCCTTGAGACACGTGGCAGGGCATCCAAGCCCTCACTTACTACAAACCAAAACACACTTCTTCTTCGATCAATTATGCCTCCCTCCCTGATGAGCTCAAAATCTATGCTCGCTTTGATCATGGAAACACAGAACATTACATCAAAGCTGAGCTCTCACCCGGTGACCTGCCGCTCACACTCCCCACCGGTGATGTGTGCTCCACCCTGAGCACAATTAATGCACACAAGGCTGCTAGCCCTGATAGCACTGCAGGCCGGGTGCTCAGGATCCTGTGTGGAGCAGCTGGCCAGGGGACTCACGGACAATTTCAAGCTGTCCCTAGCCCAAGCAGTGCTCCAGACCTGCTCCAAAACAGCAATCGTTGTGCCAGTGCCAAAACATGCTGCTGTCATGGTCTTCTTTGACTTCTGTCCTGTCGCCCTCACCCCATCATCACCAACTGTTCGGAGAGGCTGATCCTTTACCTTCTGAAATCCTTTCTGCCCTCAACACCGGATCACTGTCAGTTTGCCTACTGCCCGGACAGGTCAACAGAGAAGGTCATCGCCACGACACCCCACTCTGCCCTGACCCACCTGGATAAAAGCGACTCCAACATTCATCTCACTGGATTTATGTCTACTCATGTATCATGCCATTTCCACTGTACTGTCACCTGCACTTTACTGCCATCCTACCTTATTTGTCTCTTTACTTGCACCGTACCCCTCAACTGCTATTGCTATTTCCACTTCTGTATAGACGCTAACTGCATTTCACTGGCTTTGTATTTGTATTCTGCATAATGACAATAAATTTGAATCTAATCTAATCTAGCCAACTAGTCATAATTATAGCCATTTATTTTTGGGAGTTGTTATAAACATAATTTCTAGTTTTATTCTCAGAAATGGCTTTGGTAAATAATTTTTTTTCTCCAAAACACTGGCACCTCTGCTATTAAAAAAAAAAAAGCAAACAGGATTGTTCCCTTTTAAAATATTTAATATATTTAATCAATCAGTGCATCATACATTCTGTGTATACAAACAGAGAGCAAACAGAATGTCTTTAGCATATCCATGATGCCATTTCCTCATCCTGTGCTGCATTATTCAGTTCATGTCATCCCAGATGCACTCTCTGATTTGAGTGCACATAATAAACAAGGCTAAAAACAGTAAAGAGCTTGAGGGAGTGAGTGCAATGCTCCAGCAGTTTCGTGGCAGAGTCACAACACTTCATGTCAGAGGAGACTCTCTTTAGGCTAAGCAGCTCGTCTCATCACATGCCTGAATGAGCTCTGTGATATGAAGACGAGTTCATGGCAGCTGTCCTGCTTATGCCCCAGCCAAAATGATTTGTTAAGGGGCATGTTAAAGAGATATTGTGGTTGTAGAGATGAGTGCACCCACGCTGCCCTACTAACGTTACATGCTTACCACAGCGATTTATCCAGAGAGGCAGGCATGCAAATAGGTTCCAGGCGTGATTGAACTGCAAGCGAAACTGCAAGCTGCTTCCTCAGGCACAACACACAGGTTGGTTGCTACTAGGGATTTAACCAAATGTGAATGCATTATTCAGATTAAACAGAAAACAGAATACGTTCGAAACAAATACAAATACAAATATGACATGCTTTTTCACAGGGTTCAGAGAGCATCTGGTTGAGACTCGAGATCGGGAATGAAATCCCATGGAATAAAAAAAAAAAAAAAAAAAAAAAAAAAAAAAGTGATGCGAGCAGGAGATTTTTACTTTCCTATATCAGACTCACTAAGGGAGTGAGTATGAAGCTCACAGGACAAAGAAAGTTTTTTCTCCCCCCCATCAGTGGTCTGCTACTGGAGTCTGACCTATACACTGCCTTATTACGCCCCAAAATAAATCCATATTTCTATCATATTCCTGAACAAACTGGCCCAAAATTCACAAAAGAAATATGCTTTAATTAACAGAGCCATCCCCCTCCATAAAGCAGACCACACACTGTGCACAAAGCAGCATCTCTCTTCTCTCAGTTAATTAATTGAAAAAATGATCTTGTACAAACTTGTAAATTAAATGGGCATGTTTTCCATAGTTTCTAAAAGAATGTTCTCCATCGTCATTAAAAGAAACTCATACAGGCATTATAATGGAATACCTCATAAAGGACCCCTATTTGACAGGCAGCAGCACTGTGAGCGAGTTTTAGAACAGGCTCGGATAGGGCATCCTGCAACCTTTTCTGAGCTTTCAAACCCAAAACCTGAAGTAAATCTGATAAAATCTTATTAGGTAGCTATTGGTGTCAGCTATACTCAATACTTCCCTGATTTGGGGAAAAAAAAAGTTGTTTTGAAAGTTAGCTCTCTAGCTTACTCAAGCACAATAGATTATGGACTTGAGTGATGTAGCTGAGGAACACTTCAGGTTCAGGTGTTTCACAAAGTTATATTCTGAAAATTGCTGTTTGCTGTCATCATTTGTGAATGAAAATAACTTTTTCCCCCCAGCAGCCCTGAGTTGTTGTTTTTTTTTTTTTTTTTTCCCCCAACCAGTGTTTCCAGGGGCATTAAAAAAAAAATAAAATTGAAAAAATAAAATACAACAACAATAAAGCTGCAAGCAGCATTTTCGGGGGCCAAGCACCCAGACTCAGTGAGCCGCACATTCACAGATGCGCTACAACTGTTGCCTGAGCAATAACAGGAAAGCAGAGCCATCACTTTAGGGTGATTTGTAGTTTCACTCATGATGTGTATGTTTTGACCAGAGACAGTGGTGGAATTCTCTGACTGTATGAGGAAAGGTCTAGAAGAACAAATGGGCAGCAGGGTGGCATTGCTGTTGCAGATGCCACTACCGCTGTGACCTGTGGGGTGTTGCCTGTTGCTACTGTTGCCTGGCTTTTAAATTTTGGACATACAGTTCAAAAGTTTTGACCACATTCTATTTTCCAAATGGGTTTTTCTCAGCAACTTAATAGGCTTTTGCTAAGCCGTAGCTCAGGTACTAACAGCAATCTGTAATCTACCATCTTCTTGCTCCCAATTACCCAGTAATGATACAGCTGGTACACATCTGGATCACTCAAGATCATTTTATATATATATATATATATATATATATATAAAACCAGAAATATTATAAAAATATAAATACCAGAAGTATTTGGACAATGACAGTTTGTGTGATTTTGCCTTTATACACCACCACAATGGATTTGAAATAAAACAATCAAGATGTGATCGAAGTGTAGA
>CM075011.1:15516863-15549158 GCA_037576675.1 Pangasius sanitwongsei | reverse complement strand
TTCAAATCCATTGTGGTGGTGTATAAAGGCAAAATCACAAAAACTCTGTCATTGTCCAAATACTTCTGGACCTAACTATAGTTCACTTTCCTTTTTATTTCTGTAGTGCAATATCTTTTATATGTGTTTGTGAACTAAATGACATAATTGCTTTATTAAACATGTTTAATTGTTTAATAAGGGGGATCCCCCCTTTTTAGACTTAAATTATGTGAATTAGTCACCTTACTAATCTCTGTACATTAGCTGTTATTAGAGAAACGATATGGTATTAGAACAAGCGCAATAATACGCGATAATACGAACTTGTCAGAGCTGCTGTTACAGAAAATTAATCAACATCTGGTATAAAATGCTTTTACATGAAGCCAGGTCGTAGGCAGCTTGGTCAGTGTCTTTGCAATGTTGCGATTGAGGGTGTGTATATAATTCACAGTTTCCTTGAGTCATAATTGTCTGGCACTTTGGTTCAGATTGTCTTTTGTAATACATCTGTAAACCAAGTGAGCTACAGCTCAAGCTTTCAGCCCTCTGTTCACCAGGTAATCAACATTTGTGTAAGGTAGGGATGTTGGTCAAAGATACAACAACTTATAGCAAATAAATTTGTAGCAGTGGAACATAAGAGAAACTTCAGAACTGCCCTCAAATGCTCAGGTTTATGAGTCATCAGAGACTCACAGTGAGCACACAACAGCACAAACTGTCACCCTTTGTCATTTCATTTTTTTTTTTTATAACGAGAGAGCTCTTCCTTTGTCAAAATATCTTCAAAAGAATGACTTACCGCTTTTAACTATAAACCTTGACATCAGTGCATTTCCGTGGTTGTGTACTTCCTCCGTACAGTTTTTACTCTCTCCCAACAGTTATTTGTTAGTGTGTATCTCTGCAGTGCATGTGCTGTGGTTTGTACTTGTGCTTTCCGCCAAATGTTTTGTCTTTTATGCAGTGTTTGTGCTCATCAGCATCCAATTGGCTTGTTATAGAAGTGAAATAATTATACCAACTCAACCACTGCTAAATATTTCTGTTTGCCCTGAGCACAGCTCATTTCCCCAATCTGCTTTGAAGTGCTTTACTAAGTGGCAGTATTGTTGCAGTGGATGCATACGGATTTGGTTGGTTTTGTTCTTATGACCTCCAGAATAATGCAAGAAAAATAAAACCCTGTGCCTTTCAAGGTTCAGCAGTTCTTAAATTTTCTTTCTTGGCCATTCTTAAAAAAAAGGGAAACGGGAATCACATAGGAGAAATAACCATTCATAGTATAGCAAAGATAGAATGATAAATGATGCATTCTTTCCTGCACAGCAGCCAAAAGCTTTAATTTTGGAAGAACTGAAATAAAGTGACCCTGGCAGTTCTTTAGTCAGTCTTAAATAATAAACTCACTATACCTACATATAACCTTACAGTCTCTTAAGATAGCCACCAATTAAATACAAATATGCCAATATATTCAGTTCCAAAATGTAAAAGAAGTGTTCCTCTTCTCTTGTAAGGAAGCAGACAGATGGATACCAGATTTTTTTTTTTCAACAAAATGAGGCAGAAAAAAATAGCCTGCCGATGTGCAAACAGGAATAAACTAGATGAGACTAAATCAGTAAACGTGAAGCAGGCTATGGTCAGAACACTAATCAACCCAGTCAGATAACACTAGCTGGGAACCATCACAGGCACAACACTAAACCCAGACATTGCAAATTAACACTGAGAATCTGGCTTATTTAAAAGGAGTGAACAAATGAATGCAAACAGGTGAACGTGATTATTAATCAGGAGACTGTGAGTGTGACTGGAGGTCATGTGATGAGATCATGGGCTGAGTATCAGGGAGCTGTAGTCTACAAGACACAGACGTGACACCAGTACCCTTCTGCATCACCACATCTCATGAATACAAATGAGGAAACAATACAGGCATGATTTTGTTGTTATGGGCAATGTGGACTTTGCTTTTATTAAATCCCTTAAATATTTTGTAATCCATAATTGTTAAAAATAATTAATTAATTAAATAATTGTAGGCAATTCTGTTATTATATTGCATACACAAGTGTCATTAATAAGTATAATACGTGCAATTATTATTATTATTATTATTATTATTAGTCTTATTATTAGTATTATTATTGTTGTTGCTGTTGTTGTTTGTGAGCGCGAATCCCAAAAATACCACAGCCTTTCATGGCCTCTTGTACTCTTGGGAGTCCAATAGACTAACATTGCCTGGATGGGAGGAATGGTCATATCTATGTTCTTCCTCTGTTTAAACCTCAAACTACATTTCCCATTATTCCCATACTACAATGCTATAGACCACATCACATGACCAATAAAAAGCAGTCTCCTTCATTCTAATCAAGAACACTTGTTTCCAGGTAGAACCTTCTCTTTAACTGGCTCACATTCTTTAGTTCATTGTGCAGTTTTGCTCAATTTTGCGTCGTGCCACTCATGAGCACTGTATTTCATTATCCTACAGGGTGTCCCAAAAGTCTCCATACATAGGGGAAATTAACACCTTTTAGCAAAATGTAACTTTATTACATCCCCTAAAACATCCTCTACATGATTGCCATGTATTTGTAAACACACACACACACACACACACACACACAGTCATCTCTCCCAACTTTGGCTCCCAGTTTGGCAACAGTGTTGTGTGTGATGTGCTGGCCATGTTTCCTGTTAAAGTCCATCACAACCTTGTGACAGCTTCCTGATCCAGCCATGAAAATAAGTTCAGTATGCTCTTCTCTTGTCAAAGGCATTCTTAAAGGATATCTGAAAAAACAACATATAAACTATCCATCCATCCATTCTCTGTACCACTTATCCTACACAGGGTCACAGGGTAACCTGGAGCCTATCCCAAGGGACTTGGGGGACAGGGCAGGGGACACCCTGGATGGGCACAATCCCAATTGCACGGCACAATCGCACACACCATGGACAATCTGGAAATGCCAGTTAGCCTACAATGCATGTCTTTGGAACTGGGGGAGGAAATCAGAGTACCTGGAGGAAACCCTTGAAGCGCGGGGAGAACATGCAAGCTTCACACACACAGAGCAGAGGCAGGATTCAAACCCCCAGCCCTGAAGGTGCGTGGCAACAGTGCTAACCATTAAGCCACCATGCCCCCATAATATAAAGTAAGTATGAAAAATTTCGGAAGACATTTTGCTAAAAAGTGTTAATTTCCCCTCTGTATGGAGACTTTGGGACACACTTTGGTTCTGTCTTATTATTGTCTCTGCTAAGTTAAGCCCAACAAAAGCTTGAAAATAAGGTGATGAAACAAAGGAACTTACATATCAGTGCTAATCAGGGTGAAAACAGACACAGGTGCAAATGGTAGGAAACGTGACATGCTGGGGCTGATGGGTAACGTAGTTCAGAGCCCCTTTGGTGCTATCCTGACACCTCTTATATCAGCCATTTGCAGTTTTCTGCCTTCATTCTCCTCCTGCATATGGATGGCTGATTGGGCACAAATTATGTGTTGTTTCCCCCTGAAGACATCTTTACCTGTTTTTATGCTGTCCAATGTGCAAGAATGTGTTTTAGATTTATATAGGGACATCAGATGTTTCCATAGGTCTGTGGTGTTACTTTGATTTACATTATTACTAAAGATGAATGAGTATGCTACAGAATGTGTAGTGCATGACTAACCAATAAACTGCATAGTCAGGGCCATATTTTTTGTGATCAAATGCAAAAAATCAAGCATGAGATTACAGTGTTGGTGTGTGTGGATGTGGAAGAAAAATTCTTGGTATTTTTGTGACCATTAGTGCAGGCAGCAGAGCAGCGCAAAATGGGCTTGGTTAGATAAATGCATTATAAAGCGTCTTGGTAAGACATGCTGCATTTTCCTACTGATACACAGCTAGGTTTTCTTATGGATTCCCCATCAACGTTTTCAGCAGACAAAGTGCACAAAAAAAGACAAATTTATGACATGAATAAATTTGCTGAATCTTGAATTCAACATTTTATTAATACTATTAATAACAATGCACCACTGATCACATTTAGGAAAGAATTGGTTCACGCCCAACTAAATTAGCCGGTGTCCTACGGGAACATAAGTTACACTTGCACAAAAATAGTTAAATATCATGCTTGGAATCAGCACTTCTTGACATTATAACATTCTTATCACAATGGTAAATGTCTCATCTGTCTACAAATTATAAAACAAAACTCTACTCATTACTTTTACTGAATTTATAATGTGGTCTTTCGGCTACTGCTGCATGATGTACTCTTTATAAATGTGCAGTCAAACGCTTGCACAAAAATGTTAGTGAGATTTTGCATTTTTCGTGCCATCTCTATGAGGACTTTTATTTCTTCTTTCAGAATTTATGTTTATTGATTGCAGAGGTAGATACCAAATGCAAGCACTGGGTTACACGGTACCCTTTTCTAATTATGACCTCAATTTCTCTGTATGTTTTCAGAGCAGTGTGTGTTTAAATAATGCCACTAATCAAGTGCAAAAATCCAGAAAAAAGTCAGTAATAATTGGGCATGGATAACAGTATAATATATAAAAACTCACCTAAGGTGCAAGTTCTACAGTTTCGCATGAACATTAGAGATGATAATGTTTCTTTTCTAGTAACAATCATGATTGTTACTAAATGCCTCATGGAATTGAGTTCCATTCAACTGTGAATGAATATGAGACCTTATTGAACCTTGAAGCAGTTATCTAAGGTTCTCTCTCTCTCTCTCTCTCTCTCTCTCATACACACATTCTCTCTCATAGCCTGTAAATTCATATTTTCTCATATCACACTTTTCATCACAATCCCCATGTCATCTGTAAGAAAAGTCTCAGAAGTTAGAACTATCGAAAAGGAAAAATTAGACAGTGGCCCTGATAACCATTCCAGTCTCAGAATGAGTCCTCAAATTACTGAAAATGAATTTATAATAAATAAGAGATTCTTATAAGGGAAAAAAAGATAAAAAGAAAAGAAAAAGCCATACCATTCAAGTTCAAATTACATCTATTCATCTAGACAACTCTGCAATGGACTGGCATCTCATCTGCCAGTTCTCTCGCTTTGTGCTGAGTGTTTAATTGCCTGTTTCAGTTCACTCTGTGTGTGTGTGTGTGTGTGTGTGTGTTGGGGGGGGGGGGGGTGGTTAAGGTCATGTTTTTAGCCCTTTATGAGGAACAAATATGTCCATAACAATAATAATAAAATGCAACTTTTATCTGAAAAAATAAAAGAGCCAAAACATTTCATTTATGGTTACTGGAGTTAAGGTTAGTGTTAGATTTAGGAGTAAGCATAGAATTATTTAGCTACAGTAATAATTACATCAGGGTGGTATGGTGGCACAGCGGGCAGCGTTTTAGCCTCACAGTTCAAGGGTCCTTGGTCTGATCCTGAGCTTGGGCTACTCAGGAGGTTGGCATTCTCTCCCTGTATGCCTTTGGGTTTCCTCCAGGTTTCCTCCCAAAAACATGCCAGTAGGTGGATTGACTAAGATAAATTGTCTCTAAGTGTACAGTAAATGACTGTATGAATGTGTGTGTGCTTGGCACTCTGCGATGGACTAGCATCCTCTCCAGGGTAGATTCCCACCTCATGTTCACACAGGCTCCAGAGCCACTGTGACCCTGACTGCTACTGAAGATGAGTGAGCAAATAATTACATCAATGGAAAGGTAGTAAAAACCTGTGTGTGTGTGTGTATTTTAAAATATTCTATGTTTCAGAAACTTATAATGTGCAGGAAAAATCTCTATATACCATCAGTTAATGAGGTTGGACACACTGACCTTATCACAGCTCATTACGGATGTGAATTGATTCTTAGAAATTTCTCCTGAAAATGGCTTACATAAATTGATACTTTAAAAAAAAATATGGGGGCATAACTAAAATACTTCTGCTGCACTGTTTGGATATCATCCTGGGTCTCTGTGCTGTCCTTTGGAGATAACCAACCTGTCATTTCTTTATGGAATGAATAACTTTTTCTTATCTCATCCATAAAATGGATCATTAATTCTCATTCATGATTTTTGCTCTGTGTGAGCTGTAAATTGTCACTAGAAAGCTTTTCAGAAGTCGACCCCTGCTTCGAGATTAATGACAGAGGGTTACGTCTAACAGTGAATGCTCTGTTTTTTCATTTACTGTATATATGGGAATAAAGGCTGATTTACCGTGCACTATGCTGTTGGGATTTGTGGATTTATTGAAAGTACTGTAGGCTGTGTGAGAATGAATGTGAGTAGAGGGGTATAAAACGAATATAAATTAAGGGACCACTCTAGCTCTTATAGATCTCTATTCTGAGACCACTTGAAACACAGTTTTGCTATTAGATCAGCTCTAACATATTACAAACATCTGTCACTCTTCCCATGTGTTTGTCCACTGTGTTGTCTTTTTCGACTTGCATTACTGGAAATGAACCCAAGAGATTCCGCCTGATTAGATGCAATGTGAAAAGTGAAACGTACTGGTAAAAATCAGTGCTAGAAATCCTATTAGCTATGACAACTGGCTGCACTAATGTTTACTGAACTAACCCCCAACGAACCACCCATTTGGGTTGAAGCCGAGAGTGGAAAGGGACTGAAAAGCTTCTGCTTAACCACTGTGCCAGTTGTGTGGTAATTATCAATGCATCACTAAATGCATCTTTAAGCAGCTTTATTATCAAGCAGAGCAAGTGGAAACAAGAAAAAAAGGAGATAATATTACCTCTATGCTGTGAAGCATCGTTGAAAATGATCCCTCAAGCAATTTCCTTCCTCTAGAGAACCAAAAAGTTCTCATCAGTGCCATATGAAGAATTTTTGTGTACTGTCAATGGTGTAAAAAAATAGCACATGTGAATCAGGCACTTTCACCAAAATCGTTACAGGCAATCCCCAGATGAGATAAACACCAGATGGTCATGTTTGCCACGTTGTTGTGCACTGCTTGCTTTATTTAGCACTGAACACAGCCTCCATCATCAGGTTTGCCTCCATGAAGTATTTACTGACTCCTGAGCAGTAGACATGCATAACAAATTGCCCTGCAGTCACTTAAGGTGGATGGGTGAGCCTCGTTTAACAACCCATCTGTTTGTGTCTGGGATTTATTCAAATTTATACTACAGTGCTGTTGAATTCTTAAATCTGATTGGTCAAAAGGTGCTGATTAACCTTCTATAACAGCACAACTCATGACGGCATTACAGTCATTTCAGCCTCAAGGCAAATCACAGGTTTGCATTAATGTACTCTTTCTCATACGTTACTGTTCCTATAGTAACTGCTAATAAGCAAGGACTTGAATGGTGGGTGCTCACATAATCAAAAAAAAATGTAAAAACGCGTGTTGTTATTTAACAAAGTCAAATGTCTAATCATTGATATGGTGAAGCATTCTGTAAAGGGACTTTCTTTACTGTTTTGCACTTTGGGGTTTCTCTGCAACTTGACAATCTGCGTTCTTTTTACTTATTAACTTCAAACAAGAAAAAAGACAGACTTGTGCATGTTCCACAACATTAAACATATGTTATAAACAGTTAAAAAGTGTCATGCACTAATTAATTAGAAATGGCAATTGTTGTAATTGTAAGAAATAGTAATTGTTGCCGTTGCTGTGGTATAAGAGGAATAAAACACTTCAGGACATCTTGTTATTGGAAAATAATCAACTATGGGCTGGTCACGCATCACAGCACCCTATTGTTGTTTAGTTTCCTACAATATGCCAGTCATGCATTATTCCTTATATAAGGCACTAGTAAATCTGTAAGAATTTAACCAATGTATAAACACAGATTTGCTTATCACAAACTATTAGCCAGTAGGTCATTTCTCCATAAAAATTTACAATAATAAATAAAAAAAATTGAATCACTGCATTTTTGTATTTCCTTATATATCGCAGACTAGCGATTTACTATAAATTAAACAATTTTCTAAAAAAAAAAAAAAAAAACCCGAGCCATTTTCTGTGTTTATGAATGTGTGAGTTGTTAAATAGAAACTAATGAGAATCTGCTGAAGTCTATCCACATTTTGAAAGCAGACAAATTTAAACCTATTAGAGTGAACAATTATGAAATGGGTGAATAGAAAACCTGTTCCAGATCCTGAATCTCCATTGTGTAGCGCAGATCAGCAGGAAAATATATTCAACTGGTGCTGATGACAAACTGGAAGTGTTTTATTGCTATTGTTTCAGATTAAATTTAGATTTACAATTTGTGGACTGTCAAATTTAGAAAATGGCACACTTTCACAATTTCTAATTACTGATAACATGAGCTTAGGAAGTTTAATAACAGTGACAACAACAACAACAATAATAAACAGGACAAAGTGATTACTGAAGATGAATGAATGAATATTATTTAGCTTAAATGTTGTACAGTGCAGAATCAATCAAAATCAATCAAAGGAGAAAATCAGTCAATTATATACAAAATAAATAATGCTTTTAAAACTGCACAAAGATGCTGACTGCTTGATAAACATACTGAGTCCAGGTACGTAAAAACAGTGCTGGTATACATACATCCTTATACATTTCTGCCTTTTGGAACTTTTTTTTTGGAGTGATGTAATTATTCAGAACTTTGAAAATGGTACTGTAATTAAATAGCAATAAAATATTTTAATTACTCATATGAAATATTCATCATTTACTGCCAAAGTTCATATGTGGCTGTTATTGAATTAATGAAGTGCATTTAAAATTAGGAGAAGAGCTACTGCTTTAACCCCGTGTTTGATGGTGACCTCAATAATTCCACACGCAGCACTGGGCTACTGCCAATAAAGAAAGCATGCTATGACCAGCATTGCTGCACCAGAGTCGGCCATACACATAAGGCTGTGAAAATATCCAGCTTGCATGCAGAGTGACTCATTTGCATTATGTTGAAAGTATAAACTCATGTGTAATACCACAAGGAACACAGAATCCCAGGCTTCACACTGACAACCTCCCTGAATAATCCCAGAAACCCCTTAAGTGTTTTGTTTTCACTGGTTTTCTCTGTCACTTGTACATGGCTGTAGGGTTTGGAGGATCTCTGAGACTCAGGTGTGACCCTTAAGAGCTGCTACCAAATGTCCAACTCTCTGCTGTCGCTCAGATATCGTCCGTTTCCTAAGCAGCCCCCTGATGACCCGAGACAAGCCTGTGGATGACTCCTGCTTCCCTGTGTGCAATTGTTGTACCCTTAGTGAAAAATGTGATTATGTGAATCTTGTGTATCTTGTAAGTGTTTATTTGCAAGTTGTAATAACGTCATTTCCCACCTCTGCATTTTCGCTGTGTGAAGTAGAAAATATAAAGCATGTCTTTCATGCTCTGTCAGAGTACGTAAAGCTCATAAAAAGCTACTTTAACCGCACTTTTACAGTTACAGGCCTGAGTGGCTATCGGTACTGTTCTACTATAGTGAACTTCAAACATTCATGCAACATTTTGGACTGAAATTGCAGTACAGCAACAACAGAATATTAATAATCTTTATTATTTGGGGGCAGTCGTGGCCTAATGGTTAGAGAGTCGGACTTGAAGGTCATGTTCGAGTCTCAGGTCCGGCAGGGATTGTAGGTGGGGGGAGTGAATGACCAGCGCTCTCTTCCACCCTCAATACCACGACTGAATTGAGACCCTTGAGCAAGGCACCGAACCCCCAACTGCTCCCTGGGCACCGCAGCAAAAAAAAAAAGGCTGCCCACTGCTCCGGGTGTGTGTTCACGGTGTGTGTGTGTTCACTACTTGGATGGGTTAAATGCAGAGCACAAATTCCGAGTATGGGTCACCATACTTGGCTACACGTCACTTCACTTCAGAAGACAATAGCGAGTAGCTTAGCAACAAACTAGCCAGCTATCGTTAGTGATAACTCTAACGCTGATGATTACTTCCTCGAAGCAGTGATTAGTATGGTCAATTTTATAGATTTAACCAAGTACTGTGTCTGTGTATTATCTAATGTAAAGCCAATACTGCTATAAACTCGTTTAGAAGTAGAGACGGGGCACTTTACACCTCTCACAGTGTTTTCGATGGTTTTTACCAGGTGTAGGCAGGGAATTACAAGTTGCAACTTTACCTCAAATGCAGCATTTTTCATAAACCATAATAAGATTCTTCTTCCTATCATGATACACTGATACAGAATGGGAGTCAGTACTCTTGTCAGAAAATGTCATAATATTCAATATTTTTGGAACTCAATTCCATATTACCCTGCAGTGGATCTGATCGCCAATAGTGGAGAGGGCCTGGGCTGGTGGGTGGTCTCCAGGTGGGCTAATCTCGTGATTGGTTGGGCCAATAATGTTAATGTTAACCCTACCATTGAGCATAGGCCATAGAAACACTGGAAAACACTGAAAAAAAACAAGCATTTTGAAAAAAGAAGTAATTTTTTTAGTGGAAAAAGAAAAAGATCATGTGACTTTTCCATAAGGGTAAAAAACACTATCCGGGGTATCTGAAGTTATTTAATTTTAAATAATAAATGCTAAAATATTCTGTGCATGAAGTCTTTCTGCATATATCTGCATATATACTGAATAAGAAAAGTGCTGCCTATATTTGTGACATAGCTGTGTGATTGCATTAGTAGTGGAAGGTATTATAATAAAGCAGAGGGGAGAGTGGGGAAAAAAAAAAAGTGTAATGACATCCTGGGTGTGATTTAGATATACTGTTCACTGAGGTTATGGAGGATATTCAACTAAGCGGATTAGACTCCATACTTACTTTTTAATCCTATTGTATTATACACAGCAAAAAGAAGCCTCACAATGTTTACTTGCTTAAGGGGTCAGTGAACCTTTTTTTGACACACCATATCACCATCTGAACCTTCTTCTAGTGGTTCCACCTCAGTGAGAGACTGGCTTTGTCAGTGTGTTATCTTTGTTCAATACAGTGACCTTTGGTTCCTCAGAGGAGGGGGGGTGATTTGAAGATAAGATTCAATTATCACTTGGGGAAAAGTATCTTTCAGTATGTTCTCTTTAGTTTCTTTTCCCTACCATCATGCAATCTTCAAGCTCCTTCAGGTCAGTTCAATGTGAGATGTGGCTGCTTTTGTCCAACACAGGCATTATTAAGAGATTGCAGCCAAGGTCATCTTCGTCAATAAATTACTTCCACAGTCCATGCCTTGATCTTGAGATAGCATTTTCCATCCTAATCAATGAGCACTTGGTTAGCAGCACACAGATGTCAACAAGACTGCTCTAAAACATCCTTTAGAAGGTTATAAGTAGAGCGTTGCTCATGCAAAGCATTAATGGGTGAAAATCTTACTGAAGAAGACACCAAACAGCAAACCACTAATTAACCTATTGGCATTTTGATGTACCAGCTTAATTTAATTTCATTATTACAGTCTCATGTGAATGGAGTGAATTAACATTTCACTACAGTACAAGTCAATAAATTGCACAAAAGTCTCAAACTGGACAATTGATTTTCTCCTTTCTAGACAGGAAAGTCAGTAGCAGCTGCTTATGTTGTATTATAGTTGTAAAATCAATAGTAATAACAACTTACCTTTGAGGGACATTTTTCAACACAGAAGCAGACATGCCAACAGCAAGCTCAGCAAATCAAGTCACACTTTCTGCATGGACACAGACAGAAGCGTAATGATTTTGTAATAGCTGACTGAAGCTGTTTAAAGGTTGTAGGCCAGAGGATCAGGCTCAGGAAAGCCTGGTGCTAAAGTGTTGATTCAATTACCACAGAAATGTCAGCTTACATAGCCACTTTAGTTATACTACTTTTCTTTACTTCTTTCAGTTTGTTTAGTGCTCCACATTCATGGCTACAATGGTAAGAGACAGTGATTGTTCAGAACACGTCATAGTCTGTCCTCTTTACTTCATGTTTTCTCCAGCTCCAGGGTCCTTAGTTCGAGTTACTGTCTTTGTGGAATTTCACATGGTCCATGTTCTCTGCATCTTCATGTGGGTTTCGTGTTGGTTTACCAGTTCCATCCCACCTTCCACAAACATGGCAAGAGGTGAACTGGTGGCTCTAAATTGAATTATGGGAGATTGAGGTCTGAATGTGTGTTCATATATCATATATAAGATACATCCACCCTTTTTCTCTACCACTTATCCTACACAGGGTCTCAGGGGAGCATGGAGCTTATCCCAGGGAACTAGGTGGGGGACTCCCAGGACAGGGTGCCAACCCATTGCAGGGCACAATCATGCACACACTCCAGACACTTTGGAAATGCTGGTCAGCCTACATCACATGTCTTTGGACTGGGGGAGGAAACCCCCAAAGCACAAAGAGAACATGCAAACTATCTGCATACAGGGCATTATTATATATTATTATTATTATTGTTATTATATTATTATAATGGTCGTAAGACTTTCTGAGAACACTGTTTTTGTTTATAATGTCAGCGTATTACAGATGTATACTGCAAATCAGAAATACACACCATTGTTGTCTTGTGTCCCTTGAAAAGACTGAGGAAAAGAAGAAAAATATGTCTACCTTTTCCTCTGTATTTTAGGCTAGTTTCAAGTCTTTTTGTGCAATTTTTGATTTGTAGTTAGGGTTTCTTTCTTGAAACCTGGCAACCCTCCAAGCCCACACACACACACACACACACACACACACACACACACACACACACACACACAAAACTTCCACAAACTGTTCTTTAAAACTCTACATTAATGTAAATATCCCATTATCCTTGTTTTGTCTGGCTGGCAGGTTATCAAACTTTCTGAAAAAAAAAAGAATATTCCTCATTTAATGCCTATTTTTCATATTTGTATATGTATTCACTTAGTAAACATTATCTTTTCATTACAAATTATGTATTTATATTTGATTAAATCCCTAATATGTATATATTCATAATTTTGTTATCATGTTAACAAAGTTCAAGTTGGAAGAACAGGGGAAGCGGCAAATTAAAAAAAAAAAAAAACTTTGAATATGTGCTGGTATACAAAAGAGCTGCCATCATTAACAACAAATCCATCAAACTACGAAAAAAAAAAGATACTGATATACTACATTACAAATACACTCTAGTACCAATAATACAACAATATGATTCTGGTAGTACCAAAAAAAAAATAAACAGCCATCACCACAACAGACATCTACACACTTGGGAGAAGAGAGCTGAGGGTGGTTTTGTTTCAATGTTTAGATGCATTCAGAAGAGCTGAGTCTTCAAATGTCAACGTGTATACCTCTTCTTGTACATGCTCGAATGCAGATGCTGCTTTTTTCCCTCTTGTCTGGATTGCTTAGCAAACAAAGAGCCTACTGAAAGGGCACCATGTCATTTCTGATATGACAAGAAAGAAAATGGATAAATGAATAAATCCCACTGCAACCAAAAAAAAAAAAAAAAAAAAAAAAAAACAGAAGAGGAAAAAGAAGAAGAAGAAGAAGAGATATTAAATAATATTTTTGACAAAGCTTTGGGGCAGCAACCTGCAGCCAAGTTCCAGCACATTAAACTAAGTCAAGGTCTAGACTGAGATTTCTTGTTGCCTATAGTATCAGGTCACGCTAAAGCTATGTTAAAAATAGATATTGAAGTATGACAGCACATTGTGAATCATCACTTTTTGCTCTGACATTTCGCTGCACGTTGTGTTCAGTGTGCATCCCCAGGGAAAGAGACTAATTAGAGTTCTGACTCAAACAGAAAGACTCAGGGCAGAATGTTTATGGTTCACAGTGTATTGTGGTAATAGCTTTTTGTGTGAGTGTGTGTGTGTGTGTGTGTGTGTGTGTGTGTGTGCGTGTGTCTCTGTGCACTGCAGATGTGGAAGTCTTACATATGCTAGTCGCAAGCAATTTTAAATGCTCAGCCTATGAATACTATATTTCATGTGAATGAAATATGAATACATCTGACTCCTCGAACATTAACCTTCTGATCAATAGTCTATTTTTCCTATTTATTTGTTATTATCTGTCAGTAGTGGTATTTAGGTATGTAATAATCTGCTTGGAGGCTTTGGCATCAGGCTAATATTTCATTCATACAGGGCATAGATAAAAGATAATGGCCAGAAAATGATATAAAAGGATTTAATTAAAGACTTAATTTATATCTTTAGAGCTATAAAGGACTGTATATGATCCCCTAAGAAATACTGCCTTTAGATGTATACTGCCTTCTTATGTATACTCTGTGAGACAGGTAGGAAGTTATTGCCTTATTGGTAGACAAAGAGAAGAGTGATCGTCACTAGGAGTTCAGTGAGTATGCCCCATGTACAATCATCAACACAGAAAATAATAGCCAGTGTTATCAAGCAATTAATGGCATAAGGAATGCTAGTTTTAAAGAGCATTTTAAAGAAAGATGTGGACCAGTCTCACAAGACCCATTAACGTCCCGACAAGCTTCATTGCCTTTCACTGGCGTTTGCTAATGGCTCAGTTCACTGTATTTCCACTGAGAATAGGCAACACTCCCAAATGCTTATTGTAGACTGCCAAGTAAATGCCAAGAATTAGTTCTGTTTACTCGCAAACAGGCAAAATATATAAGATCTGTCCCTGTTGGATGTCCCATCAGAGGTACAGTCTAGGACAAAACAAACTGTTACTATCATGCGACCGTTCAACACCTGTTTGAAATATTATTTTAAATGCTTGCTTCACTGTACTTTAACACCATCTCATCATGTTGAATTCCTTTTTCTTGCACATAGCCAGTACATGGAAGTAAAAACAAGAAGGAAACTGCATATATCAGAATGCAGGAGTGGCCTCAGTTTTTCAAATAAACTTTAATTACAAAATATAGACCTAGTTGGTATAAATGTATAAATGGGGTGATGTTAGGGTGAGCCTGTAGCCCTGCTAACATTTTTGAATTTGCCCCCTTCATTTTTATTTCACTCCCAAGCCAAGATATTTAATACAAATTTAATACATTTTTTTTTTTGCTTTGCTTTGCTTTGCTTTGCTTTCAAGGCTGTAAAGCAACTGAAAATGTCAGGACAAGAGGCTCGTATCAATGAAAACAAACTTACAACGCCACAAATGCTTAATTTCAGACAAGCAGAGTGAGTGCACTGATGAACTACAAGAAGCTATCAGAAGAAGTGGAGCAGATGTATACTAGGGCTGGAGTAAGCCACAAAATCTTTGCAAACTGAGCTTGAGGCTTTAAGCGAGAAGTGCACTGACCTAGAAAGCCAGAGACTTCTACAGAATTTCCACTTTTTATTTTGTTATTGTAGTTGTGCGTGGTTTGTGTACCTGATTTTATGCTAAATTAAGGATAAGACATCTTTCTGAAAAGCCACTCAGTTCTGTAGAAGCCAACTAAGGATTTAGGCACCTAGTCATTCTTTCATCGGAAGGACAGACATAAGAAAGTTGGTGCTGAAATAGTTAGTGTAATATTATTTGTAGTCCAACAGTCTTTGTAACGTTCACATTTGGTACCAGTTTCTATTTCTCACAGCAGTCCTGCTTCTGATCTTTCAAAGTTCTGATCTTGCACTGGTTAGCTAGATTAATATTTTCATTCATTCATTCATTCATCATGAGTAACTGCTTTATCCTGGTCAGGGTTATGGTGGATCTGAATTCACCCCATATGGGATGCAAGTCCATCACTGGGCACCATACAATACACACATTTTCACATCTAGGGGCAATCTGCCTACCTACATGGCTTTGGACAGTGGGAGGGAACCGGAGACCCCAGAAGAAACCCACCTGGACACAGGGAGAACATTTTAAGCTCCACATAGACAGTAACCTGAGGATTGAACCAGGGACCCTGGACCTGTGAAGCCACAACACCACCGCAGCTCCACCATGCCCTGCCACCTACATTAATAACACTAATACTAATAATTATATAGACATTATGATATGATGAAAATAGAACATCGACTAAGCATACTGTTTTCAATTCTCTGTGTAGCCTTCTCCTCCCTTTGAAGATGCTAAAACACGCCCTACATAATCTATATGGCCAAAAGTATGTGCACACCTGAGTATTGAACATTCCAAAACCATGAGCATTAATATCGAGTTGTCCCCTGTTTGCTGTTATAACAGCCTCCACTCCTTTGGGAAGGCATCCCACTAGATTTTGGAACGTGACTGTGGGGATTTGTGCTCATTCAGCCACAAGTGCTCAGCAAGATGGGCACTCATGTTGTGGCAAGGAGGTCTGGTGCACAAACATCATTCCAATTTATACCAAAGGTATTCAGTGCAGCTGAGATCAGGGCTTTGCGCAGGCCACTCAATTTCCTCTACTCCAACTTTGGCAAACTATATCTTTGTGGACAATGCAGAGGGGCATTGTCATGCTGGAACAGGTTTGGGCCCCTTTGTTCCAGTAAAAGGAAATCTTAATTCTACAAATTACAAAGACATTCTATACAATTGTGTGCTTCCAACTTTGTGGCAACAGTTTGGGGAAGACTCACACATGGCTGTGAGGGTCAGGTGTCCACATACTTTTGGCCATATAGTGTATAATCATAGTCAAGCTTCCTCAAGCCCCTATAGCTGCTCCACCCACTGATGCTATGCTCAGACCATGTTTCTTTTGCAAACATGAGTGTATTCAGAATGTACTTTAAAGACAGAGATGCCCTGTTGGCTAGGTCCTATGTACTGTAAAGTCTTACAACACTAACTATGTTTTTTGGGAATGTGTATGAGCATCTGCTCACTCATATGACCCTACTATAGCTGCTGTCAAGCACATGACTGAGATGTACACTTCCTGGCTTTTCTGGACAGCTGCAAGTGATTCAGTTAATTGAACATCTTCCTTAAACCTGTAATGAATATGAAAATTACTTCAGTATTTGCAGCTAATTGCTCAGGCTATCTTAGGGTCTGGAGTTCAGCTTTTTGCTAATGTTACAAATATTCACCAAGGCCCAAAACAGCCCCTTACATTAAGTGAAATGGAAGCAAGCACTGGCCAACAAAATTACTGATGCCAATAATGTCAATGGTCCTCATTTATCAATTTTTGGTAAATGTATGCATAAATGTTTTCCTTAAAATTCTCAACAGATTTACAAATGTTGCAATAATACTGATTTTCTTCATGCTCATGGGTATGTTAATAAATGTAAAGGTTGAAAAAAAGTTCACAGAAAAGCTGAAAATGACAAAATGACAACTAAATAGTGAAAGGGCTCCTCCCAAATGTGGAGTGCATTAAATCTTCCAGTAGCGCAGCTCAGCCACTGCAGCGCACCAGCTACCACAGGCACTAATTAACTCTTCCTCCTTTTATAGGGTGCCATTTCTTTTGTTCTAATTAAACATCTCGTCTTATTTGTCTTCATTTATGGACTGCTTTCTTTCAATTTAGAAAGTGTTAGAAAAGAAGGTTATTAATCAGCATGTTATAATCAACAGGTCAGTGGGTTGTGTAAAAAAGAGAGTACACTTTTTAATGTTGATGCTGTGCTATGCTGTGCTAATGATATTATGCTATGCATTGAAGAGGCAGCATTTATATGTTGATCAGACAACAGGAGTACATGATAAGGTTATAAGAGGTTTCAAAGTTCATAGTTTATTGTAAATGTCAAGGACAACGAAATCGTAGTTGCAACTCCAAGGCAGACAAGTGCACACACAAACAGTACTTACACAAACAGTCATTTTAAGAGGACAATTATTAAGAGGCTAGTTTCTACTCAAACTCAGTGGCTTAGTAGACGCATTGGTGTGGAGCTTCAAACAGGCAATGGGAGCGTAGATGGAGATGATTACAACTGACTCGAAGTCCTAGCTGAGAAGACAGTTCTGTTGTCCTTTCATAGAGGGAGGAATCAGGCATGAACAACATATAATTCCACACATTTTCCTAGCAGGGTGGTTTTATGCCACGACACATGCTGATCCACATGAGTCCATTAGTGGAGAAAGAGTCGTACTGGTGTCCTGTCCATTGGGAAAGACCTTTAAAGGTCATCTCTTAAGGCTCCATTTAAGGGCTAGGAAATTTTAGAGAAGACCAGTGTACATGAACTTTAATAATCTAATAAGCCCATGATTGATTGAAGACCAGTAACAGTAGTAGAAGGCTTAGGAAGATTTAAGAGAGTTTGAAAATGCTCACCTGTGAATACTGACCCAAGAATGTCTGGTTGTTCACCCTTGTGAAAAAAGCATACTTTGATATGTTAGCATTAGACTTGAATTGTATACAGACTGCATCAAGAACGGTGTTTCTCTATTTCTCCAGTTAATCTATATTTCAGGATGGTCAGAAAAAGTACACTAGTTATGTTGTTGCTAATTTGGTATTGGTGATGTGCTTCATCAAAATGTATATTAGCTGTGCTTATTTTGTGTAAAAGTATACTCTCACAGATTGTGTTTGAGGAGCATGTATTATTTCTTTTTTACAAATTTCATGTTGGAACAATGCTTTCACAAATTATGCTTGCAAATATTTTTGTAATTGCATACTTAAAATATTAATTCTAAATGCAATGGCGGCTCATCGACAGAGGCACGTGGGGCAGATCACCACGATTTATATCAGCCGTTCAACAAATGTTAATCTTCTAAAAAATGACATTTTTTGAGTGCTTTTAAAAATATCGCTATTTGACAGATGTTCCTTTGATTTGAAATCGCAGGGCAGTGTGCTCTCTGCCCCACTCAGCTTCTACAGATTCAGTGTTGCACCTAGTGGTCAAAAATGGGAACTGCAACAAGTGCTAATGAAGGTCCATTGGGGAAAAAATCACACTGCCCCATGCTCAGGAGAGGAGAAGTGAACATAACAGTTAATAGGGTTGCCTAGTTGGGCTAGATTAAAAATACCCCATGGCCACCAAGATCATGTTTTATAACGAATATTCTGAATTAAATCCGATAGATTTCCATGAAGTGTAAGAGCATACAGTGTGTCTACAGTATATCTGCCTCCTATTTGTAATGCCTGAATTCTTGGGGCTAGTTTCAGGTCTTTTGTGTAGTTTTTGAGATGTAGTTGGGCTTGAAATTTTTACCGAACCCTGGCAACCCTGGTTAGTGATACTAGCTGTTCTGTGTGCACCGTGCTGGCAATGGGAAACATGTCTGCTGTATCAAAGACAGCTGAACACATGTACTTCTAAAACCATTCAAAACAAGCTTGTAGACTGTACGCTGGATGACTGTATGTTGTTGACTCTCTACTGCCTACTATGGGGATACTCTAAAAATGTACTAGATAGTAGCCTGTAGCATAAGTCTAGTGTGATAACCTTTTAACTTAATTTAGTTTGAGGTGTGGATAAGGTTCTCATTAATGTCATCCTGTGGCACCAAAATCTATGGTCATGAGCTGCTCCTGGCTAAATGTAATGTTAAAGCTACACTGATGCTACAAAATTACAGCATACAGAGAAGACTGAACCTGAACTGGAGACTGAATCTTCTTGTACTTGGATAATGACAATAAAGGTATTCGCATTCGTATGATAAAAGTATACACTAAGTGCATAAAAATAAAGTTAATTAGTCAATTGACTAATCAATTAATCTTGATGCTCCACAATAGATATGATGCACTTCCTTAGTAAATACACTGGTTAGTTTTATTCCATATTATATATGCTGTGAACATGTAAAGATCCTCTGTCCTTTTTCCCCCTTTGTCCCTTCTGATATTGCTGAGCCTTTAATGCAACTTTCTCCGTTGGTATCCTTTTAATATAAAGCACGCTGTGTAAAAAGCATGCTGTGTGTAAAATATATGCTGCTCAGTAAAAAAAAGAATAAATAAGCATGCTGTGTGTCCAGGACAAACAAGTTCAGTTAGGTTTTGAACATCCCTCACTCATTTTATTAACCTGTTTAAAATTAAATAGGTTCTATTATTGCATGGCTTTCAGTTGAAAAACAAAACACTTCCTCTGCCTTTGTGTTGTTCTTTGTGTTCTGATGAAATATTGTTGTGTAATATAAAATAAATGAGAATGATAAAGGTCATGTATCCAAACTGTATGTTAATTAAATAACCCACATGGCACATGTTGTGCATTGTATTACCATTTTGTGATTAAGGGAAAGTAAAAGGTTTACTGCTTGGATATGAAGGTGTATATTCAGTCAAAAGCATTTATATCTCACTTCACATGCTTAAGCCTTGAATACATGGGCATTTTTCAATCGATCATACATACCTTGGTTCATGAACAAACCAGCACAAATTCATATGCAAACTTAAAGAAGTACTAAAATAAATAAAATATATATTTGTAATATTTTGGTATTTTGCATACTCAAATACTTTTCATACCCATAATAATCCATTTAAAACTAAAATAATACTTGGCACCTGGTGTACTTCACTTCAATTATACTTACAACTGCTAGCCTATCAAAAATACACTTCTCTTCAAATTTCCTTAGACATGAGAAGTCTTACACCAGAAGTAAACTGTACATCTCTCCAAACATACACTCCTGGCCAAAAAAATGGGCCAAGCACATTCACTTATATAGTCTTATTGTATGTAAAGATAAAATCATGATAATGAGTAAAATGTTTGATGGAAAATTCAAACTAAAATCTGTCTGGTTGTACAAAATTTTCCAAAAGTGTCTTCTGCGATGTTTTTTCTGAAAAGATTAGTCAGACAGTTATCTGCCACACCTGATGCAGCCCATCAAGGGCCACAAGGCTTAAACATATAAAGAAATCACAGGGAAAAGCTCTCCCATACTAAGCTCCTTTATGTATTTGTTTAATTCTTGCTAATATCCTGACCAATGATTTCTTGCTAAGATCATTAAAAGCTTAATATTTTGGGCTTGGCCTCTTTTTTTCCCCCCAGGAGTGTACAATAGTATGCTTGTAGTAAACCTGGTTAAGTAAACTTGTATATTTGAACAAATTTGACATATCATTAAGATCTGAGCACAATCTGTGTTTCTGTTAAGATGTCTACTGAAATACAAAAGGAGACACATGCTGATTATTGGGCTCTTTTGTCTCAGGAGAAAAAAAATCTGAGAGACAGAAGACTTGAACAAATTTCTTTCAATCTGATCTCATTGTGGTCTAGGAGATAGCTATAGAGATAATAACGAGATCTAAATCTCTTTATATTTTTTTCCCTATAGGAAACATAATGATCCAGAATAGCAGGAATTAAATAAGGAAGTTTAAATATTTGTGGAACTTATTAACTGGTCGCTCTCAGATCCTAATGTAAAATGAGTGTGTTATTAAATGCATATGAATTTGGAGGGTTAAATCTGTTAAGCCTATTGTTGTTTTTCTTTCGGCTCTTCCCATTAGGAGTCGCCACAGCTGATCATTTTTTGGATCATATTTGATTTGGCACAGTTTGATGCCGGATGCCCTTCCTGATGCAACCCTTCCCGATTTTATCCGGGCTTGGGACCGGCACAGGGAGTGCACTGTCGTGTGCGACCCCAGTGGCTGAGGTTGGTTTCCTGGCCGGGAATCAAACCCGGGCCACGGCGGTGAGAGCACCGAGGTCTAGCCCTCCAGGGACCAAAAGACTCATGGAGAGTATTACCTGTAAAACATACATTTTTTGTTGTGCTACAAAGTACCTAATTAGAGTGATAATGACTTTGGTCTTTTCCAATTAGAATATATCTAGATTGTTCCAAAAAACTCAAATGATTTCTAGCATTTTTAAACATTTCTCGACTCACTTATACTCTTTGGTTAGAGTTACAACCAAAGTAAAACTGCAGAAAGTTTAGAGTAAAATGACTTGCAGTGTGTATTTAAGCCCTCAGCTGTTCAGCAAAGCAACATCCTCTCAAGACAGCTATGTCTATGTCAGTGATCAGCTGATTCATTGAAACGTGCAATTAAAAGACATATTCTCATCAAAACATAACAGAGCTGTCATTAGATTTAATGCATCCCTGTTTTGCAGTGTTGGAGTGTATAATTTATTCATGATGCTATATTCTTTACTGCAGCAATCAAGCTGTCAGGCCAAGAATGAAATGTGGCACGCATAAATACAAATATACAGCTCAATGTACGTTCGACTTGTAAAGGTAAAAAAGGTTGTTTATTTTGATGTATAATACAATTAATATACATGGCCAATCTGTGACTAATGTAATATAATACCAGCAGCCGTGGAGGTTATGATTTATCTCATGGTTTACCTGTGTTTTTGTGTTTTGTTTTGTTTTTGTTTAAAATGTTCAAAAATTAATGCTAGCTTCATTAATGCTAGCTGAGTTTTTAACCTCTGTTCCTAAGACCTGAGTTGTTAGCCATTAAAGTCTCCCCCTACTCCACAACATTGATTAGAGCAAACATACTGATTTTTTTTTTTCTTCTCCAGTTTAACCAAGTAGGACCCACTGGGTCAAAGCAAGAAAAGTCATCTAACAAGCTGAGTGCTGTCAGAAGATCTGAAGTGGCAAAAATATTTGGTGGGATTTTAACTACAATCTCTTGAGCCATAAACGGAGGCTGAGAGGTAGTCATTAGTGAGCTGTGGCTATGAGGAAAGATAATTGGCTGCTGTCCACTCCTAGACAAATATAAAGAAGGTTCTTAGTTAGCGCAGTCTCATGTCTGTCAGCGAGCCAATTAAGTGTGGTGGACTGAGTGCAAGACACCTCACATGTATTGAAGGTCTCTTAAATGTCTTTTGTGATGACTAGTCAAAGCGTTAGGCCAGGGTGAATGCATGCATTGTAGTGAGCATGGAAGCTGTCTGCCTCAATGTCTGCCTCAGATCTCGGGCAGATTTATACTGCAATCTATACAGTGTGTTTACACTATAGGGAGAAGTTACCTGCCCGCAGCATAGCACATTATTCAATTATTCCAAAGAAGCTTGCAAATTCTGCTAGGAAGGCAAAAATGGACCAGAATTGTGGAGTGATATCATTAAGGGTCTGGGAGCAATGCCAAAATTATTAAAACAATTTCATGTGGCTTATCACAAAGCAAAGACAACTACTATAGCATGCAGTCAAAGTTACTGTATATGTCTGGTTCTTTACTAGCTTTGAAACATACTCTGGAGTTAAATAAACCTCATAAACTCATAATAAACTCATAACCAGAGTTTATTTTAGATTTAGTTTCTAGTTCATTTGAATACGTAGCTAATTCCTGGAGAACATAGCCTTTTTGTAGCAAAATTGATGTTGATAACTCATAATCTCTCATATTTACTTTCTCAATACATAGATAAGTAGCTAACAAGGTGATTCCATGATTAGGGTGCCATTTGTGTCCCACTGTAATAACACTTACAAATAACTACGTCAAGTAAAGGTACAAAGTGTCCTTCACAAGAACCTACATACATATATCAGATAAATAATTGAATGAAAAAAACATACATAAAACCCTTAGAACGCTGCATTTTTGCATGTCCTTGCAGGTCATTTACTGTAGGTTATGAAAACTGTAACCGTGTAAACTGAACACATCCTCCCTATGAATTATTTGGAAAATTCTACTTCAAATGGAATTTGCATAATCTGAATTTTCTGAAGATTATTCGAAGAAGAAAGGTATGTTCTCTCATTCTTTTTTTTCTGATACACTGACTGACAAGATCACATTTTACCCAAATGATAGACTGAGAGCAAATCATTAAAATGTCCGTAACACCATCAAGCATGGATGCTAGTCGTATATGCTAATTCTAGGATAAAGTCTCAAACTTATCACTCATTTAAGAGCAAAACGCAGCCATTATCAGCAACGTAACCTTGTGATGGGTTAACATATTTTTAAATGCATTAGTGGACAAACCACTTAATATGCCTTCAGAATAGCACTGTTACCGTGAATAGCTAAATCATTAATTAGACCTTATTATTAGATACCTTTTACACCTGAAACATTGGCTAACATTGGTAAGATAGCTGATGACACTATAAGCTAATGTTACACATTCAGAATATATGAAGCTCTGTCTTTATTGATTGGTGGATTCTGGACACAGAGTGCTGGCCACTTGATAGTCCAGAAGGAACTGGCTATGGTAGTGGTCTAAGCTGCCCTTCTATTTAGCCTGGAGGTTTGTGTATCGAGGGTGAAAAATGAGGTTGTGGTTCCACTGTGGACAGAAACAAAACCAGGATTTAAACACAAGGGTGAGATCAGATTGTTTGCTATGCATGTACATATTACATTTTAATATGCCTATAGGCAAGGCTTTGCCTTTTAGAATAAGGAAATAGGGCTTTAAAATACAGCGTAATCAACGTGTAAAGTCTATAGGCGTGTCTATACTTACCCTTTAAACTGAAGTGTTTAACACATTTGCTGAACAAAAACCCACTGTTCCAAAATGCTGGTTTCACTTTCCCAAAGTGTCTGCTTTCATTACTTTACCTTAGTCCAAAGACCAACTGTTTGCAACCTTCTCAACTGGTTCCTCTACTTTCTTTAAATGAGTTTTTATTTAATCTTTTGGATGCAGGGCATTTTAGTATTTCGAGCTGTATACATAAAACAGAAATGAAAAGTACTACTGTGTATACTCCTGGCATAGCAAAACTGAAAACCTGAGCATTTGCTTGCTATATTTAGACTACAGTACTGCAGCTCATAAATAATATCTTGCCAGCTTTTTTTGCTTTTTGCCTGGGTCTAGGCTCACCTGCTAAGAAAGATAGTTCCATAAAGTAAAAACTGCCTAATTCATATTATGAATGACTTATTTTTTGTCCTGAGCCTCATTAAACCATGAGTATGTAGAGCTTCTAATCATTCCAGTGTAGAAATAATTCTTTCTTTGTATAAGATTCAGGTAGTTTGTGTATTTTCACTCTCTAAATTGAGTTCCACTGATTGTGTAGCTGGGTGGTTATAAACCACCAAAAACTGTATTCCAAAAAGCGCAATATGTGACTGCTCATCCAAGCTCTCTAGACATTTCAAAAACATTCCTTTATTATAAATAAATTATTTGTATAAAAATCAGGCATGCTTCAACCATGGCATATACACACTTAACAAACCAGCGCTAATTGACCAGAGTAGCCGATACAAGAGACAAAGGCATTTTCCAACGCAGATTTCACACCGTGGGACAAGAATGAAAAAATCTGCACAACCACAAAATACTTACAATTAGAATAACAACTATCATGGTTGACTCCAACATTTCCTTAAGTTTCTTTGATTTTTTTTTTAAAATATGTATATATTTATATATATATATAGTTATTTTCCTCTGCTTCAATGAAGTCCCTTTTCCATGTGTTGTTATGCCAGCAGTGAGTGCTGTCCCAGTCACGCTGTTGTACGGCCAATATGTTTAACTGTTAGAAAAAACAGGCAAGATTTGTCTCAGTACAACAAACACTCTCTTTATCATGAACAACATTAAAGTCTCATGCTTTAGTTCCAGTCAGTGCCAGTAATCCTTCCCAGAATCCTCTACTCGGGATGCATCTTCACATGGCATGATTGGTATAGCTGACATATGTTGTTTTGGTGGGTAATGCTGCAAAAGAGAACAGGAGAACAGGTTTTCATTCTGTGTGGAAAAACGATGAGGCTTTATGATGATGCTTTGTAAGGAGTGAGAGAAATATGGCTGCTATTTTTAACACAGACTTGTGGCATCACTTTCTGAAAGTGTGACTTTCAACCTCCAATATCACACTTCTCTATAACAAATTAGATTAACTCAAGGCACGCTATGCTTCGTGCTCATTTGAGCTGTATGAAGACAAAGGAATTCCTCCTCTTTATTCCTCACATTGTTCCTTTGAGAATTGCTTTGTGTTGATAAGATTAAATCAGGTCAAGTGAAGGTAATTAAGAAATGATGAAAAGGAATGGGCCATAATTATAAGCTCACTGTATACCTTTTAATTTTTAGGTCACATAGTAAAGAAAAATTATAACATACAGTGACATATGGTTCACAGACCATAACCTGTGAGCGTAATGAGAAATAGCCTGCTCATGTATGCCCATAAATATTAATATTCTTAAATATTAAACATAAAGGCTTAGTATTGACACTCAAAGGACAGACTGGCACTGCATCACAATATGCTTGTGTTGATGAGTTGGACTCTGCCTGCTTTGAACAGGGTGGGTCTGTGCTGGTGTTGGGCCTTCAGTGTAAACTGATGGATAAAACCCAGCAAAAGCTAATCATATGTATTTTCCTTCCAAATGCCAAACTGCACACCCCATTACATACCATTTATGTTACTAATTATGATTTGGCTCACTATCAGGGTTTCTTCTGGCACAGAAGGAAGAGCCTGAACATTTGCCTTTACTCTAATGAGACGATGTGGGAAAGACACAATGCAAATCTTATACAAAGAAATATCTTCCTATATTGATGGGAAGATCCACATCCCCTGTCCTGGTTTCTTGAACAATCCAAGTTGACATTCAAGAGTACATCTAATGAATTAAGAATGATTCCTCTTCAATTGTATTTGCTCTCAGTAGAGCCAAGGTTCACACAATAAATACACCAGAAGTGAGTGAGTGAATTAGGCCATCATCAGTTCAAATCTAAATTTAAAATGATTTGAATAAAAAAAAAACTGAATTGTTATCAAAAAGTACATGCCTGGGCAAAAAAAGAGCCACCATTTGCTGGTTTACTTTTGCTGCAGTGAACTGTTTAGGGAAAAGCTAGGTACAGGGAAATTCACTTATATAGTCTTCTTATACACAAAGGTCAAATCATGATAATGATTAAAATTTTTGATCTAAAATTCATTGTATAGGTGTACAAAAGTTTCCAAAAATATCTTCCTTGATTTTTTTTTCTTAAAAGATTAGTCATTATTTGGTTATCTGCCTCACCTGATGCAGCTCATCGAGGGCCACAAACCTTAAACATTTAAAGAAATCAAAGGGAAAAGCTTCCCATACTAAGTTCCTTTATCTATTTGTTTAATTCCTTCTAATTTCCTGACCAATGCTTTGACCATTAAAAGCTTAATATTTTGCCATTTTGGGCTTGGCTTTTTTTTTTTTTTTTACCCAGGAGTGTAGATTTTTTGTCCCATAATGGGCAATAAGTGTTGTGTGATATAAGCTGAACTGATTTTACACTGAAACATACAAAACATCTGTCACAAGAGGATGAGAAAGAAATGTGAACTATACTCACTGCTGTTGTCCACATTCTCACAGAGCTCAGTTTTCACCTCTCCGTTTGGCCTTTCACTGGCCAGTTGACTGAGCTTGCTGGACATGGTGGCAGCTGTGACAATAGCCTTGAAGCTGCGCTTGCGTTTGGGCACGTTTTGCTCAGGGTGAAAGATAATTATATAGACTTTGGGCATGTAGAGCATTCCCAGTGACACAGATGCACTCAGGCTCAGAGACATGGTCAGAGTGGTCGTCTGGATGTACATCTACGATAGAGAGAAGAAGAATATTAGCATATCAACATATTTAAAACCGTTAGTAAAACAAGGTCTGGCTACACTCTGAAATAAAACATTCTGATGTCTGGGTGCCTGCTTTGCTCCTTTCATCTGTCCTTATTTAATCAGAGTTATTTAGGATCACTCCAAATTTCACATCAGCTGGTTTTAAAAATACTGAAACATATACTCCTCCTCTATTTCCTAAACTGTATTTTGTTTATTATTACTATAATCAGTAGCAATCAAGATCTCTACATCTACATTAATAAGTAAAATTAAGGGAAGAACAAAAAAAAGGACAAACCAAAGGACCGTTTAGGGTGCTAGGATCAGTGTAACTCATTCCTGAATAATACTGATTTTAAATTTACTCAAAGCTGTTCATCTAGTTGTTAGCTTCCATTATTTTATTCAAATGTGCAAACGCAGAATTAACCAGGAGTCGGGATCTTATAATAATAAAGAACTGAATTCACCTGAAAAGAATTTTTCTGTTGGTTCAATCAATCCTAACACCATGCAGAGAATGAATATAATACATACATTATAGGTGCTTATTAATATTGCTGTCGTTTCAAATACATTTACAAACATTAAAAAAATTCCCCTTTATTGTGATAATAGGATTGCTTCTGCATTGCACTTTAGTGTTCTTAAAACTCTTCCCGCCACATGTTTATTATAACTTGCAAACACAGCCAATGAAGCAGTGAGAGAGACTATAAAACCTACAGTTCTCTTACATTCCTTTCATTTTAGTCCTGCGATCTTATTATTTTTTGGTATCACACATACTACTCCACCGCACTGTGAGTGCAGAGAATTGCTCAGGAGCTACAGCAGTGGTTTATGTTAAAATGGTTGGCCGATTCTTTTGCCACTTCAAGACAAGGATTACGGAAAATTAATCATATGAAAAGTAAATTGGCCTTATTAATAATATACTTCAGTAAGTACACTAGCTACAATGAAACTATTCAGCACAGTATCTCTATAATGCTCCACAGTTCGGGCCAGTCTTTGATTTTTTTTTTTTTCTTTTTTTGTAGGCAAGCAATGGATGTACTGTATTAAAAGACCATACTTCTCAGCAGTCACAGCCAGTATGACAGAAATCATTATCAGTGAAAAATATTCACAGCAAAATTCAGCCTGTAATATCAGAAATTAGATTCGCATTAAGTATAATAATTTATCATACGCTGAAAGAATTCCAAGAAATCAGATGGTGTTGGAGCTCATTTTCTTTACAGCATTTGATATTACGCTAATATAATGCTAAGACATTTTAATAGAACATCTGAGGCTACACACAAACACAATCCCAATTGCAATGAGGAATGAATAAGCAAATATATAAATTTCTTAAAGAAAGTAGGTCAGCTTAATATGCAAATGATCATGGCTTTAATATTTAATTAAAGACATAAGAAAACACGTTCTAAGCTAGCTATGAGAAGCCTTTCAGTGTGTCAGTGAATGCAGAAGATCCATCTCTCCAGAACTGCCATTTCCTTTTCCCTCTGGATATATATGATATGATGTACACCGAGTAGGCCAAAGTATTATTATTATTGTACACCTAATTGGCCCCTACTAGGTCTTAACTGGCACTGTGTATATAGATCTTATTTTGGTGTTCTCCCTGAAAGGCAAATGGTGAGACTTTGCCCTGCAGTTCTGTATGTACTAGAACACAGAGAGATGGAATGAAGCTACATATAGCCACACTGCACTGCCTCGTTGCATCGCTTAATCTTCTGAAGAAGAAGAATAAAGCAAATGTAATCACAAAAGATGAAATATGTTTGGCTGATTTCATCCCACTGTATCTCAGTGTATTGGCATTTTGTAGAAATGAACAAAAAGTTACAGATGTAAAGGAAATTATTTTCTCCTTTACAGAACTTTATAAAATAATTGATCAAAGTCTACAGAGTATGAGATGCTTGTCAAGTTATTCATTTCCTTTGAGCGCTGAGGGGAATGATTCAAAATTCTGGCTGTTATCTCATATTGATTTCTGACAAAAGGTTATGGGGATGACCTGTTTTGCACATCCAATTCATTTGCCCATTATAATAGCTTCATAATGGAATTTTGGTGATTTAAATGAGACATGAAATGTAATCAATAAACATGTAATGTAAAAACTGCTGCAAGGCCTACAATAATTTAATGTTAGAAAAAAGTGAGGTGGTGTTGGCTCAATTTACAGTACATATTAAAACAGAGGACACATTCTGTACTATCTAACCTACTTCTATATGCCCTTAATGACATTTCCATAGTTTGCATTATGTTAGTAATGTTTTCCATTAAGGTTCCTATGACTAATGAAAAAAGAATTAGCATTTATCTAGCCAAGTAAAACATGCTGCAAGTTTAAGGTAAGTAATGTTTATGTTTTGTAAAAGCATTTTTTAAAGTAGATAATGCAAAGTAGGATACTCCTAGGATACTACAAAATCATGAAATGTGAGGTGAGAGAATTCATTCATTCATTCATTGATCTTCAGTATCTACACTTTATGGCCAAAAGGTTGTGGACACCTGACCATCACACCCATATGTGAGCCTTCCCCAAACTGTTGCAACAAATTTCGAAACACACTTGTACAGGATGTCTCTGTATGCTGTAGCATAAAGATTTCCCTCCACTGGAACTAAGGGGTCAATCCCAAACCTATTCCACCATGACAGTGCCCCTGTGCACAAATCGAGGTCCATAAAGGCCTCGTCCGTGGTTTGCCAAGGTTGATGTGGAAGAACTTGAGTGGCCTGCACAGATACCTGACCTCAAGCCCACTGAACACATTTGGGATGAACAGGAATGTCCACTCCGAGTCAGGCCTCCTCTCCCAACATCAGTACCCAACCTCACTAAAGCTCTTATGGCTAAATTGATGGCACAGATCCCTAGAGCAATGCTCCAAAATCTAGTGAAAAGCTTTCCCAGAAGAGCAAAGGAGACCGACTCCATATTAATGCCCATGGTTTTGGAATTTGATGCTTAACCAGCATATATGGGTGTGATAGTCAGTGGTCCACGTACTTTGGCAATATAGCACACATTACTGTGGTCCGTCCTCATACTGGCATGGTTTGGGAGGTGAGAGGAAACCAGAAAACCCACACAGACACAGCGAGAACATGAGAAACTCCACAGTAACCCAAGCTCAGGATCAAACAGGGGACCCTGGACCTGCTGCATCACCATGCCGCCCGTAAACACATATGCAAACTAAATTATACAGTATATGTATAAACTTGCATGTGTAAGCTCATAGAATGATGCAAGAGCTAAGAGCAAGGAATTATTAGCCTTAGTCCGTAACTGGTCTATACCCTACCAAGCTACACTAAAACTAATAATCTCTTGCACACGACGTGCATATCCAATTAAACTCACACAGGGAACAAGTGTATGTGTAAGGTCTGTGTTAAATGTCCCGTCCTTCCAGGTCTGGCCTGTCTAAACTAGTAGTATACGGTATAACAGAAAGCACAGTAAAATCCAGAGAGACTGTATTAACGTTCAGCTACTAATATCCATATGTTCTTTTTTTTGTCCCATATCACTGTTATCAGTAACAAGATAACTCTCCTCCAGCAGAAGACAGCACATGCATCGAGCAACTGGAATTGTCTAAGGGAGAAAATAAACAATCAGCATGGATATTACTCAAGCAGAGACTGTGTAATGATGCTACTGGGTTATTCACAGACACAAAACAACTGCACTAATGAGAAGCAGGATGAAATATTGTGTGAGGAAAAAAAGTTTATAGCCTTCTACTCATCAGCTGTAAAGACTCATTGGCTATAATCTACTGAGGTAACATCTGACCAGGGAACACTTTTAATCCATCCCAGATTTGACAGTTTATTTGTTTATAGCACAGTGGTTAGTGAATGTGACATTCTGAAATTGAATTCTTATATTCAGTAGAAGTACGTACAGAATAAAATACAACAGGGTGTGCCGGTATCAGGCTTCCACATGATGTGATTTTGATTCTTAAGGCAACGGTTCCATATTTGACGATTTAGTAGTCTCTTAGCGATATGTGACCAACTTGGTTCCGAATCTGGGGTAGGCCTACTTTAATTTGTGCCTGATGATGACATAGGGAAGGACTATTTTAGATTTCAGAGTTACAGGCAAATCACCTTGCCAGCCCTTTTACACATCAATTTTAAATATGAATTAGTTTTACACAAGAGTTGTCTGTATGATTGTTGTCTTGATTCATTTCAATTGGTCCTTTTTCAATCAATGCATCGATCCAAATCATCCAGTCGTTACACCTCTAGCTGGTATGGGAAAAATATGGAAAAAATGCAGCCAGGCGCAAAGATGGAGCACTGTTACCGCCCCAAAGTTTGTGCTTTATTCCTCTTATAGCATAGCAATGTGCCAATGATTACAAATTTATTAAAGAATGACACGTCGTAATTTCCTATTATCACTCACAATATAACAGCTACAACCAGTCGTTCCCTCACCAGCCTCCTTTCTGTCTCTCTTTCAAAGTTAATAAAACAAAAACGCAGTTTGTCATGTTCTCAAAAACCCACAATGCTCTCTTTCCTAAAGACTCTCCAGTGACAGAAAACTTACTGGCCTTTACAAAGTGCTGACACCTGAGACTCCTTCTATAAATCTCCTTACAGAACACTTCACCATATCAATGCTTAATCATCTTTCTTACATAACAACATTTTTTTTAAAAATCTGTTACCTTCGATTATATGGAGCGTCTGCCATACAAGTTTTCGTATACGAGTTGTTACTACAGAAATAACATAACAACGCCTTTATTTTCTGAGGAGACTGAAAAAGGCCCACCTCTGCTCCAAGATACTTGTGAACTTTTACTGCTGT
>CM075011.1:15484009-15516378 GCA_037576675.1 Pangasius sanitwongsei | reverse complement strand
AACTGCATTTCATTGGCTTAGTACATGTACTTTGAACAATGACAATAAAGTTGAATCTAATCTAATCTAATCTAATAACATACCAGTGCGAGCACATTAATATAAATCTGTTATTTGAATTACAGCTGGAAATACTGTAATTAATCAACCCTTTTTAAACCATTCAGAGTCAAGAATTCTGTGGTATAAATTGATTTTCTCTCTATGATGCAAGGATTGAACATGTGCAACGTGATGTATACATTTGATCACGCTGATTCTGTATTTTAGTTGTTGTATATTATCAGCCTTCACTAGCTGGATATTCTGTTCATTTTTCAAAGCAACTTTCTTTTGAACTGAGCCAGATGGCTGGAAGTTTTTTGCTTGTTGTTGTACACAGACTGGGGTTTGGGCATTTTGCATATATTAAAGCTAGTTGCAGTGGTCTGCTCTCATACTCGCCCAACTTGGTCACATTCACAAAATTAGTTTTGTGCGTTACTGTGTCAGTGAATATTTTACTCCGTCTAAGAGTTATACTTCATTTATGACAGTATATGTAACAATACAAGATCATTTAAGACCATTTTGAAAGAACGTCCTATATGATTTTATTGCTACTTATCCACTGGGTTAGTTTTGGGGCTGTTTGTCACACAGAGTCAGCAACTCTGGCCTGGCTCTAATTTTATCTAAAAGTTTATCATACAAAAACTGAAATACACCCACTTGGTAATAAATGAAAAGTTTATCACTCAGAATTGAGTTGAGATGGAGTGGAAACGTTCAGGTCCATCTCAGTCCCAACTTTTCCATCTCAGCCAAGGGTAATTCTATTATTAAGATTTTGTTTCTATTTTGTTCAGTTTTTTTAATGTGCAATTTCAAAATTTTCATTAAAGGGGTAGATCAAGAATAGGGGTAGAGTATAGCCTATATATCAAGAAAACTGTGTAGGTATGTCTAGCCCATACATGTGTGTTTTAAAAGGAGCAAAACATGACACTCTTAAACCTTGAACTCACCCGCTCTGCAGACTGTGCCGTCCCAAAGAAGATTGGTATGAAGGCAAGCCAAATGATGCAAGTGGTGTACATAGTAAATCCAATGGGCTTGGCTTCATTGAAGGTCTCTGGTACTCCTCTGGTTTTGATGGCATAAACAGTGCATGTGACCATTAATAGAATGCTATAGCCTAACGAACAGATGAGCGAGAGATCCGATATGTCGCATTTGAGCACGCCACGGGCATTTTCAGGGTCCTGTGTGCGCTGCTCACCATAATCCACAAAAGTGTGTGGCGGGTCAGCGATGAACCACACCAGCACACCCATGAGCTGCACTGAGATTAGGCTGAAGGTGATGAACAGCTGGGAGGCAGGGCTGATGAAACGCGGTGCCGCCACTGAACGTTTCCCCTGCTCAAAGATGCGGTGAATGCGGTTGGTCTTGGTGAGCAGCGCGGCATAGCTGAAGCACATGCCCAGGCCGAGGAAGAGCCTTCGGAAGGAGCACACAGCCACTCCAGGTGCTGCGATCATAGGAAATGTGGTAACGTAGCACAGGAATATTCCAGTCAGCAGCACGTAGCTCATCTCCCTGCCTGAGGCACGTACAATTGGTGTGTCATTGTAGCGTATGAAGGTGATTATCACGAACGTGGTGGCTACGATGCCTAGAATGGCAATGAAAACAGGTACCACGGCCCAGGCTGAGTGCCACTCCAGCTTAATGATAGGGATGGGCTGGCAGCCAGTGCGGTTGTTGTCAGGCCGCTGCTCGTATGGACACAGCTGGCACATGAACTCGTTGGCCTGGTAGTGGTATCCCTCACAGCGCTCACAGTGCCAACAGCATGGCACGCCCTTGACCACCTTCTTTCGTTCCCCGGTCTGACAGGGCATGCTGCACACCGAGGTGGGCACAGATGAGTCCCCACTCACCCACTGCATGACACCCATCTGGAGAGGTACACAAGTCTAATTATGGGTATCCACACACTGACTGTGAATATGTTAAAAGCACCAACATTATCATCATTTCTATCATGGTCATAAACATTTACTCTCATTGACCTTTCGCTTGAAATGAATTCTTAAATCAGCCAAACAAATTAATTAAAATGCAATAGCACAAATGCCATTCCTCACATTTAAATGCAGCTGATCCGTCCAGTGCCCGATGACTTTGTATTCAGCAGAATCATTAGTAATTTGATACTGGAAGATGTCGTATCGTCCAGGAGCGTCTCCGTTCTCGTTGAATGTTACAGGGGTTTTAGCACTACCTGTTAAAAAGAGTTTTAAAAAAGTATATTAAAATTATTATGCCAATCCTCGTTTAATACAGAATTTGATATCACTGTATACAGTGTAGCAGTGCAGTTTTACTTCTGGCATTAAGGCTAGCCTTGGAATAATCATTATCTATCCCTCATGGGTTAAAATTTATTTATCTAAGCTAGACTATATGATTGTAATCAGAGTGGAATTGGTGTCCAGGGTTACATTGTACATGATATGCAATTCACTAATCCTTCATAAAGCCTCAGCAAATGTTTAAACATTATCATGCATTACAACTCCATCACTGTGAGCCATACTTGACTTTCTAACCAGGCCTTTTGGAATTTCAGATCAAGCATTTTAGGAGACAACAGCATGATTAGTGAGGACCGTAATACAAATGAGCATCTCAGGAGACCAGGATGTGCTGCATCATTAAAACACCCGCAGAGAGGCAGCTTGTAACAGGAGCCATGGGCCTGCAGGACTCAAAGTCTACAAAAATACAGTCCAGCCGGATTCAGTCATCTGTGAAAGCTCATGAGTAAATTAAAACATTCACACATGCATTACGTCTAAAGCACTTTATTGCTCCATAACATCAGGCAACACAAAAACTGCTGAAATCCCATTAAAACCTCCATATGTCTCCTCACCACAGCACATGGCTGTGACCATTTCTCAATTAGCCACATGATTTGCCTGCCTCGAACAAAGACTGATTCAGTGATTGAATGACTACCAGACTCAGAAGATGTTGTGATTAAACAAGGCCATGCTTAATCACATGTTAGAGCCATTTTATGAACTCAATTAGAAAGCCGCTATTCAGAATGGGCTGCATAAAACCTGACAAGATTAAATGGGTGTATCAGTAATTAAAAAAATCAATCTATTAAACATGGCAATTAAAGTCTCAACCTTTCGTAATTTAGGCTTAATGTATGTACACAAGTGTATCCACTTACTGCCTACATTTCACCGTAAGAACAGATGCATTGTAACTCTTCTCCACAGGTAATGAACCACTAATCATCTGATTAAAAAAAAACTTCCGATTTTAACACTGAATCTGGTTCAGTTCAACTGCTTTACATACCACGAAGATGAGAATTGCTCTATAATGCATTGAGTTAATATTATTAAAAAAGTGAAAAGTAAATACATTAATAGAGCACCAGAGCAAATAGAACACAAACAGACAAATACAAAGTACACAGTATGTCTTAATTACTGTGTAGAAAGGATTTAACTTAATTCTAATGAAACATCCCAACACTATTCTGTCTTAATCATAAACAGTTTTATTCCATTAAACTCACTAAGTGCAACCTGCTAGTGTGCATGGAACAGCTTCTGAAACATATGGTGTAACACAGGAATTAGCATAGCTCATGTGCTATAATCAACTAAGACACTACTGTTTACAGTCATGCTCTTTTCTCAGCATCTTATAAAAATAAACGTGTGTATGAAGGCAATGGAGCGCCTGTGACTGCAGATGAGTTGGCAGTTGCCCACAGGCAGCTGTAGTTTGCAGAGATTCAGAGCTTCATTCTATTCTGGATTCATTTATTAGCTGCTTGTTTAGACTGTCCTCTTGTCAGTTAGGACAGAATAATGAAAGCAAACTGTTGGTTCAATCAAGCAATGCTGTACACCAAAACAGGATGCACTCTACGTCTACTAAAGATGTGTGATAAATACACATCCTACAGGACATACAGTATAAATACATACACATACAAAGTTCACATGCTTGTTCTATGTAAAAATGTGCACAACCCTAAACTAGTATTTCGTTGAAGCACCTTTTGATTTTATTACAGCACTCAGTCTTTTTGGGTAAGAGTCTATCAGCATCTTGACTTGGCAATATTTTCCCACTCTTTCTTGCAAAAACATTCTAGATCTGTCAAACTGTGAGGGCATCTCCTGCGCACAGCCTGCTTCAGGTCACCCCACAGATTTTTAGCTGCATTCAGGTCTGGGATCTGGCATTCAGAAACATTGATCTTCTTTTGGTTAAGCCGTTCCTATGTTTTGCACTAAAATCGACTGGTATTTGTAGCTATTCATGATTCCCTACATTTTGATAAAAGCCTGCAGTTCTGGCTGAAGAAAAGCAGCCCTAAAGCATGATCCTGCCACCACCATGCTTCACTGGGGGTATGGCATTCTTTTGGTGATGTGCTTTTTTGTGCCAAACATATCTTTTGGAATTATAGAATTATTATACCTTTTGGAATTGGCCTCATCAGACCATAAGACATTTTGCCACATGGTTTGAGGTGATTTAGTTTTTGATTTAGGATGTTTTTTTGTGAGAAAGGGCTTCTGTCTAGCCACCCTACCCTGTAGCCCAGACATGTGAATAATACAAGAGATTGTTGTCACATGCAGAGAGTAATCAGTACTTGTCAGATATTCCTGTAGCTCCTACAATGTTGCTGTTGGTCTCTTGGCAGCTTCCTTGGTAAGATTTTGTCTTATCCTTTTATAAATTTTGGAGGGACGTCCTGTTCTTGGTGATGTCACTGTGGTACCCCATTTTCTCCACTTGTTGACGACTTGTTGATGGCCTTCACACTCTTCCATGGTATATCTAATGTTATGGAAATTCTTTTATACCCCTCTCCTGATCAATACCTTTCAACAAGTGAGATCTCATGCATGCTTTTTAAGCTCTTTGCAGACCATGGGCTTTAGCAGTCAGATGGAACCAATAAGATGTCAAGAAAATTCTACAGAAACAGCTGGTCTTTTTTGGGGTTAATCAGAATAATTTCATTGATTACAGCAGTATGATAATTACATTTGAACATGAGATTCAATGTGGCTGGTTCATTCTGAACACTGCCATATCCCCAGTTATAAAAGGCTTTATATTTTCTATTTTCCCCTAAAATGTTTCTGATTGATTTTAAACATTGTAATTTCTCACTGAGGATGGAAAAAGATTTATCATGGATTTATTTTTTCATCACAAAAACCTGCCATTCTAACAGGGGTGTGCAGACTTTTTTATATCCACTGTATACTGCATAAGCCAAGTTGTTGTATGTATATTTAAGTGAACAGCCCTCCTGGCAAATTCTGTTATTATGCTTCGATTGAAACATACATCTGATTTAATAGCTATGATTTCCTGATAGAATTTCCTTCACAATATAGCAATTTCTAGCAATATGCTTTTACACTGGCCGTATTCTCAAGTGGAATAATTATCAGCTCTCCTTCAGTAAATACTAACCTATCTACACAAAGACATGTCTCAGACACTCTGTGCAGGAGCTACTGCATTACAGGATAAATGTGTTTCAAGGAATAGGGGAGATTGCACAATTGGAGTTCCATGTAGCCCTTGTCCCTCTTTAAAATGAAACTTTATTTTTTATCATTTTTAGCAAGCTCCTGTTAAGCAAGCTAAGAAAAGATGCATTATCCATTCGAAAATATGCTAACCCAGCTCAGACAATGATATTTTCGACAAGGTTGTTTTGCTGATCATTTTTGCTGCATTTTGCTTTTATATGAGTAACAGCATTGAAAGTTGAGGTTTTTTTTTTTTTTTTGCATAGACTTAGTAATTTACTTCTACAAATTTTATTAAATAGTTATTATCTAGTAATATTACTTCATGGGTAACAGAGTTGAGCTTTTAAAGTGACTTTATCAATCAATATCACAATATAACTGCAAAAAGAAAAAAGATTGAGAGAACATACTTTTCTTCTTCCCATGATCTTAAGGAAATTCATCTTCCTGTTCTGGAATATTCCAAATATTTCATACAGGTGAATGCATTTCTGTAACAGGGTTGTGTGTGGAAATATAATGCACAATTTTCCTAACCTATAATAGACAGCAGAACCTACACTGATCAGCCATAACACCTGCATAATATTGTGATATTCCCCTTGTGCCACCAAAACAGCTCTGACCCGTCAAGGCAACAGATCCTTTACGTCCTGTTAGTTGTGAGGTGGGGCCTCCATGGATTGGACTTTTTTGTCAAGCACATCCCACAGAGGCTGTATCAGATTGAGATCTGGGGAATCTGGAGGCCAAGTTAACACCTTGAACTCTTTGTCATGCTCCTCAAACCATTCCTGAACAATTTGTCCAGTGTGGCAGGGAGCATTATCCTGCCGAAAGAGGCCACTGCCATTAGAAAATACCGTTGCTATGAAAGGGTGTACTTGGTCTGCAGCAATGTTTAGGTGAGTGGTACAAATTAACATCCACATGAATGCAAGGTTTCCCAGCAGAACATTGCCTAGAGCATCACACTGCCTCTGCCGGCTTGCCTTCTTCCCATAGTGCATCCTGGTACCAGGTAAGCGATGTACACATCCACATGATGTAAAAATTATTATTATTTTTTTTTAATTTAAAAACCCTGATTCATCAGACCAGGCCACCTTTTTCCATTGCTCCATGGTCCAGTTCTGATGCTCATGTGCCCATTGTAGGCGCTTTTGGCGGTGAACAGGGGTCAGCATGGGCACTCTGAGCTGCGCTCCCGTGACCCTATCGCCGGTTCACCGGTTGTCCTTCTTTGGACCACTTTTGGTAGGTACTAACCACTGCATACCGAGAACACCCCACAAGACCTGCCAATTTGGGGCCCCTTGTCAAAGTCGCTCTAACAACCCCTTGTCAAAGTCGCTCTAATCCTTATGCTTGCCTATTGTTCCTGCTTCCAACACATCACCTTTGAGAACTGGCTGTTCACTTGCTGTCTAAGATATCCCATCCCTCGACAGATGCCATTGTAACGAGATAATCGATGTTATTCAGGTCACCTCTCAGTGGTTTTAATGTTATGGCTGATCAGGGTATAAACTTTTTATTAATTTTTTTTTTATTAATGTTTTGAAAAATATGCATACCTTATGTGTAAGTGGCTGTGAAGAACACTTTTCCTATGTTTAAAATACCTTCTACCTTTATATATTTGTAAATATATTTTCAGTGGGCACCCTATGGCACCCTAATCGTGGAATCACCCAAAGACAGTAAAACGAATTTACAGATGCTGCATAGTGTCCCGTCCGCTAACATATTAAAATATTGCATGAGGCTCTCTATCTCATTGGGGACATTGCCTCTTCACCAACACTATTTTCTCTCCCAGTATTAAACTAGTTTATTGAATTGGTTTGGCAGCATTTCTATCCTGCCTTTGGAAAGGTTATTCTCATAGGAAATGTGGTGAACCTCCCTGAGGCATGACCTTCAACCTCATAAGTCATCCATAGTCTGGCAGCAATCCCTCACTCTGACATGAGTTGATATTGGATGCAGAAACAGAAGCAAGGCAGCATATGACTATGTCATGCTTGCAGAGTCTCAAAAGAGCTCATGGTATTACAATTATTTTGAATCTCATGTTGTGTGCATAAAATGGCTGCACTTTAAAGCTATAACAAACATGTCAACCAAAATCTCTGCATTATGTTATGTGGAGCTGATTAAGCATTTTCCTTGCACTGTGGACTGTTGTGGCTTATCACAGATCATTTTTAGCCTTCTTGCCCTGAGGTAAAACATAAAATACCAGGCCTAGTTGGGAAAAAAAACATGAATATCAGACCTAGTACCTGCAGCATGCTTCACAGTTCCTTGGAGTGACATGGTGATATAAGCATTGCTTTCTTGCAGTGAACACTCATTACAAGGCAATATCGCTGGCATGCTCCTGTACATTACTGCCATCATTCATCATAATGACAGACTCTAGGACAAAATAAACAAGGTCTTTTCTTTATCCACAACTAACAACCAAAAGTTTTTTATGGTTGATCTTTCTCATGACACTATGGAATTAACCTTGGAAAGATGAATTTGTTACGGTGTTTACATCATCCATGTAAAAATGTATAAAACGTTGTGTTATGAACTTACTATTGTACAGTATTTCTGACTAAACATGACGGAAAGTAAGAGGCCAGACTGTTTCATCATCAGGGGAACGTTTCTTTCCAAAGTGCTCCCAAAAGGTTAATTATCATGTCTGTGTGTGTGTGAGAGAGAGAGAGAGAGTGAGTGAGAGAGAGAGAGCATATAAAAACGTCTTGTAAGAATTAGGACTAGTGCCCTTTAATAAAGGTCACTGGACCCAGCATAGCTCAATATCCTAGACGTAATTTTAATTTTTGAAATGAACACAGCTGAAATGTCTTAAGATACAATCAGAAATTGAAAAAAATTACAATTACATTTCATCCACATAAAATGACATGCAGGCCAATAGCTCAAAGACCTAAACACAATGAAGGACTCTCTTTTGAATATGGAGTCAAAAGAAGATTCTTGACTGGATTAACTGCAATACCAGCCAACACTGGATAGCTATTAGCCACCCTGTCTGATGTTTGAGACCAGTTCCAGCCTGTTCCTTTTAATATCAGGTGCAAATCTTTGACCTGTGTTGACGCTGTGAAGCTTTGGAAACCAATAAGTAGAAAAAAGGTGTTGGTTTTGTTTAGGTAGCTGCACGCAGAAGTTTACACTTTTATCAGGTTGGACTGAAAGGAATATCTGGCTGAAAATGAAATTTATACAATTTCCCTACCACATCAAATGTAGCTGATCAGACAAGACATGCTTGGTGCCTGAAGTTTGTTTCACTGGTGCTACACAGGTAATGATGCTAACAAAGAGACACTGAAACAAAATGGCTTAGACAGACAGAAGATGCTTCAGAGTATTTTAATAAAACACTGATCAATATGAGAAAAAAAAAAACAAGTATGAAGACGAAAAAGCAGCTTGTCATGCTACCGAGAAATTAGAGTAATCTGAACTGAAGACTCTCCAGTGGCAGAAAATGTACTGACTTTAAAAAAGTGTTGACACCTAAGAGTCCTTCTATAAATGATAAATGAATGTGTCCTAACAGAAAGCGTCTCCATATCTACAATTTACATTTATGGCATTTGGCAGACGCCATTATCCAGAGCAACTTACAATGATCTCAGTTATACAACTGAGCAGTTGAGGGCCTTCCTCAAGGGCCCAGCAGTGGCAGCTTGGCAGTGCTGGGATTTGAACTCATAACCTTCTGCTCAGGAGTCCAATGTCTTAACCACTGTCTGTTAAACAACGCAGTTTTTTAATCTGAGCTGTTTATTACTAGACTTGGATTAAGTGGAGCATCCACCATACAAGTGAATGAGCTGTTACTACTGAAATGATAACGTCTTAGAACAACCATATTAATATTAACTTATCATTTGATTTATAGCTGGCACTATTGTCTGAGCTGCTGTTGTAAAAAACTAATCAACACCTTGTCAATACCAGTGCTGTGGTACAACATGAAATAATGAACTAAACGCATGCACATGAGCTTGAACTAGTACCAGAAACAGACGAGAAAATAGCACTGGAATAGTATCAAGTGTTGTCAGAGAGTATGTGGGAGCTGTGTAAAGACGACATGTTGGTGGTAAAGTTATATACAGTTTGTAATTAGCTGGGAATGAGCTGCAGGTGTTTAGAGATCTGGTGAGAAGGAGTGCTGAGATGGAGCGTGTGGTGTTGGGGGGGGGGGGGGGTGTTGCTGAGGCACACTAGGAGGTTGTTATACATGCTTAAAAGTTTAGCATTATGCAAACTCCTTATCTAAATCACCACCTTTGTTCCAAACACTGCGAGTTATTCATGTGGTTTCTGACACTTTATGAACCTGGTATTTATAAAAACAAGAATCAAAGAATAGTATATTGCTAAAAACAGATGCCATAGATAATTGAGTCAGTGCACCTCCAGGCCGCTGGAGTTCTAACCTCTTTTTCCCTCCGAACACGAACACATGCAGCTCATTTACCGGGTTTATTTAAAAGAACACTCAATCCTGAAGCACATTAATTATACGAAAATATTTGTGATGTGCTTAGAGATTCTAGTGCAAATTTACTGGTTTATTGCTGTATTTTCATTAGTCTCGTTAGAAGTTATCGGTTGTCTGCCATGATGACATCACAGGGGGGACACTGCTAGTGCAGTCACAATGATTTTTTATAGGAGAAAAAAAAAATTCAATGATGTCAAACATAAAAGTGATAATGATCAGGTTTTACTGTTAGCTCCTAAAAACAAAAGAGCAAGAACGTCTTTTCTCACTCGACATGTTCCAGTGACATTAAATGGCATATAAATGAGAAATCCAATGTAGAAATTACAGAGACAGCAAATGTTGAACTCAAAGTTTCAGAATGCAGTTCAACTATATGATGCAACAAGTTGCACCAAGTTACGGTAGAGACTCGGCTCAGCTAGTTAGCTATCTATGAGATCGGCAAGCACAATGGCACTGATCTGTTTGAGCAGAGCGTACAGATGAGAATGAGAAAGTGCTGGACAGAATAAAGGACTAAAGTGCTGCTGCAGCAGCAGAGCTCTCTCTAGGTAGAGGTGAAGCACGGGCTAAATCACACTGGTGCCACAATCAGGAGATTGTCAAACAGGATTGTGGGTAATGTAGGAAACGGGCTGATTAGCCAAAGTGAAAATAAAACATATCACTGCAAGAAGTTTCAACTAAAAAAGTCAATTTAGAATTTTAATACAAAATAATCTCGGATGCTAGTGAAGGACTCTGAATGCACACTGCAAAGTCTTGCCGATTTATCTGCAAGTCCAAGCATTGTTTCTGACCTCTTGTGTTCTGACTCCTGGTTTATTGTACCAGCTGAACTTTTGCCTTACCCTTAATTACCTTTAATTCTCATGCATATTATCTATACAGGGACTTTTGCCTGTGCTTGTGACATGTTTTAAAAAAACTTCCGTACACACATCCCTAACTGTCTGTCGTATCATAGAGTAATAGCTGCCATCTTGAAACTGGTATCATTTTTTTCCCTTAGCATATAGACTAGTATCACTCCACATAAGATATGGGTAGGAGGTAGGAGCAGGCATAGGGAGAAGATGTTTAAGGTGAGCTGGTACACAGTAATACAGAAGTAATACAGAAGGTACATTTGCTAGTTAATAAAACTTTATGCACAAATGGCATTACTGAGACAAACAATGTATTTTAAGGCAAGTGTTTGATTTTAACAAGCAGTTTGCAGAATGCCAAGCTGATAGCTAAAAGCTTCTTTACTTGATAGCATCATTAGACATCATTATTGGTGCGAGAATAAAGAAGGAAACTGAGAGATCAAACACGTCATGACTGAATGAAAACATAAGGAGTAGTGAAAAATACAATTTTTGGCTGATCTATTTCTTCAAGGTTCTTAGTACTAAGTGAACAGGACACAGTGGTTGTGAAGAGACTAATTGTCCAATTAATTCAGTGCATTCCACTGAATCAGCCCGAGACAGTGATGGCTCTTACTGAAATACAGACAGACAGCACTAATTAGTGCTGAGACCTAGCTGTCTGAGATCTTTACTTTATTGAGTGCATCACCGGGTATTGATCAGGCTCTTCTTTAAAAGCTAATCAGCACCCTACACACATGCTGTGAAAGCAGAGAGCATATTTGCTCTAGCTAGAATATATTCAGTGATTTCCCACCTACTTATTCAATTACTTATGTCTTATCCGGTGGGTAACTGAGCGAATATCGATAGTGGGGAAGATAATGGAATGAAATGTTTCTGGGTCAGTGTTGGGATCACAGCTAAGGGTGTCATGCAAATTTTGTCCTTAAATATTGAATAAAGAGGTCTTTTCTATGTAACATCTTGTTAATCAGGAAAAGTTCTGTGCGAAATGCCAATAAAGTTTATCTCTGTTCTAATGAAAGCATAAACAATTTCATCCCATTAATCTGCAGGACATATCCAAAAAAGGATTGTTCTTTAAACCTGAAACACTCACTGATATGGAAACATGCTGCTGTATGGTTTTATTTACAAGAAAACCTTTAAGGGTTCCCACACAGGCTTTATCTTTATGCTATGCTGACAACCATGTAGAGTGTTTGGCTTTCAATCTTTTATTTAACTCAGCTCTAATGAAACTTTCCTGGCACTTGCATGTATTTATCATAAACAATTTCTTTCCATTTAACTCACTGAGCAGGACCTGATACTATGTAAGGAATCCTCTTGAAAACATATGGCATAACATAGGAATTAGCATAGCTCGAGTGCTATAATCAACCAAGACACTGCTGTATAGAGCCACGCTCTTTTTTCAGCATCTCAACCCACATATAAAAATAAACGTATGTATGAAGGCAGGTGAGATTGCAGATGAGTTGGCAGTTGCACACAGGCAGCTGTAGCTTTCAGAGATTCAGAGTTGTGGGTTTGGTGCTATTCTGGCTGCATTTATTAGCTGCTTGATTACACTGTCCACTTGTCCTACTATCAGAAAATACAGAACAGTGAAACCAAATTGCTGCTAATCCTCAAACATGAAGTTCAATTGAGCAATGCTGTACACTGGGACAGAATAAACAGTATGATCAAAAACCAAAGTTGTCTGATATATAATGAAATGTTGACTCCGCAAGCTGTGTCTTACACACATATGACTCTAGACTATATTATAAAAACTTTCAGAAAACTAGTTGAGAGATATTATTTCACCACTGTGATTTAATATTAAGCAAGCAATAATTATGCTGGGCACAACTGTCAACAGTTTACTGAGATTTGTTGGAACACAGATTGCAGCATTAGCCCTGTGATCACATCCATGCTTGATGAATTTATCTTTTTTTTTCCTCAGTGCCGCAAACCTTTCAAATTGCATTTTCACATTTGTTAAGCTGAGCAATGCAATCAAGCACTGCTTTGAAAAGCCTGTAGAATCCTTCTTGCTGTTTTGCTCTCACACCCTCCAAGGTGAGATAGGTATTCTAATCTTACTCTCAGATGTTGTTATGTGTGGGGAATAGGAGAGAAAAAGGCATAATGAATCCGAGATGTGCCAATTTGCTCTAACAACAGTGCAAAACAGGACATAACCAGCGGATGAGGAAAGCCTTCCATTTTTGGCATGAATTTCTCACAATAAGTTTCCGTGAATAAACATTCAGGTCATTCAATAGCTTAACAGTCAAGGTCACTGATGGGATATATATGTGAACCGTAGTGAGAGGGTGGATTTTGGGTTTGAACCCCTCCTTCCTGAAATATTTTATGACAGTTCCAAATGCTTATTCAGGGTAGTGAACATAAAACACACACAGTGCAGCTGATTATATATATTCCTGGGCAAAAAAAAAAAGGTCTAAGCCCAAAAACGGCAAAATATTAGCTTTTAATGGTTTTAACAACAAATCATTGGTCAGGAAATTAGCAAGAATTAAACAAATAAATAAAGGAACTTACTATGGGATAATTTTTCCCCTTGATTTCTTTAAATGTTTAAGCTTTGTGGCCCTTGATGGGCTGCAGCGGGTGGGACAGATAACCAAATGACTAATCTTTTAAGAAAAATAAAACAAAAAACAGAAGATATTTTACACTATTGTACACCCAGACATGTGTTAGTTTGAATTTTACATCAAACATTTTAATCATTATCATGATTTGACCTTTGTGTACAAGAAGACTATATAAGTGAATTTCTCTGTTTCTAGCTTTTCCCCAAACAGTTCACTGCAGCAAAAGTAAACCAGTAAATGGTGACTCAGGAGCTCTCAGGAGTGCATTTTTTGTTGTTGTTTAGACCATTAAAAGCTTAGTATTTGCCATTTCAGGAGTATATGTGTCAAATAGCATTGTTTTCCACCATAATTGTACTATACTGATGTCCATGAAAGGTCAAGAAAGTCATCATTATTTCGATTCTATATTCAACCATGCCAAACGTCAAATGAACACATCCCTTAGTTTGTTTAATCAAATGTGTTTAATTTTACTGGCTAAAAGTGCTATGGTGAGAGTATTAACCAGGTATATTTTTCTCCTTTTTGTTTGAAAGCCAGCTAGATGCGCTCTGAGCTCTGGGTTATCAAGGTGAAGCCTATGAAGTACTGGAGGTCTAATTCAAGAGGAGAAAAGGAAAGGCAGATCTGGTTTTATGAGATAAAATGTTGTTTACCCCTATTACTTGCATGTTATTTTAGTAATTTTCAGCGTACCTGTCTTTAAGGTATTTCATGATAATGCTATTAATATGGTAAGATTGGTTGATGTTAGATCATGCCTTAAATGGTTAAATAACAAATCTGTCAAATCACTGCTCCTGCTGTCTGCCATCCACCCAAAATGCAAGAGCACATCACACTCTCAATTTAATTTTACAGATCACATGATGATTTTATTTAGTATATTTCCACACCAGACTAAACTTTATTCCTGGCTATGCCACAGTGGTTATACAATTTTTGTAACGCTGTTGAGAAGTACAAAGTAAGTATTACAAACTGAAGATAGGATAGCTTAGAAAACAGTGATTAGCCATTAAAAAGTGTATTAAAACAGTGTGTACTAACTCTGAATATGGTAATATCACTTGCGGGCAAGTTGGCAACATTGACTCACACAGTGTTAGAGCCAAGGCCAAAGCTGAGATGGGTATAGTAAAAATGTTCGAAATGTCAGTGCAAGAATGCCTTGGATTTCCTTCATGTGGAAATTTGCAATAAAAATCAAATGCTGTCAGGGCACAAAAACATTGGTGATGAGAATAAACAAATGTAAAAACTAGGAATGCATTGATACAGATACTGGTATCTGGTAACCATCTGATACTGTGCTCAGTTGATGCTATGTGAGATGCAGTAAGCCTAGTGTACGTTGTTGGACTAATGAACAGGCAACGTGAAATTACAGCAATCTGGAGATATGTCGCGATTAATGTTGGCAAGCAAAGCAAAGCAGAAATATCAAGAGGAGGAACTACAGCATCTTCCTACAATACAATTAACCTGAGAAAACATCTTAGACATAAAACTCAGCAGGAGGAGCTCATTGTGCAGCACATGACAGCAAACGATGCAGGCTAGGTGAGAAAAAAATGTCTACAGGCAACCCTAGGTGAGCAAAAACAGCGTTCTTGACGATCAGACACTAACAGTCACTTACAACAAGCGATTCTGATGCAATGTAAACAAAAACATACTTTATTTAAGAAATGTTCTTCCGAAGTGAAACAAAACTTGCCTCTCTCCACTGCAGCACTACTCCATCCAAGGTAACTAACGCAGCTAGCTAATACAATTCATTTAACATCAACTCACAAAGAATGAGCCTAGTAGCGTATGTGCATGGACACACACGTGTGCACTTTTCATTGCTGGCAGAATATAACAGAGCAAAATAAAACCTTTAGTGATGCCCCCAATTAATACTAAAGACCTATTCACGCCAACTGTCAATGAAGACCTCGTTCAATTATGTTTATTTATTTTTTTATTTTTTTCACTCACGCCTAGCTCTCGAATTCCATTAATTAAACATTAAACAGTCCATAGCGCCCTCAAAACAAAATATATCACAGTAAAATGTAAATTTACCTACTCATAACTGATAACTGAAGGCTGCAGTTGCCAAAACAGATTAAAATTGAAGTGTGTGGTTGCTCTATCTCCTGCCAGTAGCTCATATGGAAACGCAGCAGAGACATGTCCAGTATAGGCATGTGCGAGGAGCGAAAAACATGTACTTGTACTCGTACCCGATCTAAACGAATAAAAGTAAATAAAATATAAATATCCGGGCATACAGTCCATTTCAAGAATGAAAAACAAATTTTAAAGAAACATGATTTCATGAAATGCATATAGCCACAGCGTATCGACATAAATATTAAAACCGAGATTGCTCTGAAATGTATACACAATAGAATATATCAAGGAAATGAAGAAAAATGTACAGTTAATGGAGCAACGCGAATTTGAATGTTGCCCCAAGTGAATTCACTACCAAAATATGAGTCAAGACCTAGTTTTAAATCACATCTTAAAAAGTTTGTAGATGTATATCTGTAAGTACTGCAAGAGCTTATCTCTGAGAAGGTCTCAAATGAATGTTTCCAGGATGTGAGGAGTCCACAGAATACACATGAATGAAACAGATGAAGAAAATAAGCAGGCAGAGCTAAAAAGCAGCAAATATGAAGGAGGAAATGAATGGCGAATAAAAGGAAAAAAAGAGCAAGAGTTGAAGTATGAGCAGTAGTTGAAGTATGATCCACAGTAAAGGAAGATGAAATGGAGCAATGATGACTGCCAAGGAATTAAGTCATTACAAATATACGCACAATTCAGTCCTATAGACAGCAAAAAGAAGGCTGTGTCGGCTGATTAGAATTTGTTGATAACCATTAGAGAGGAATCTACCGTTAAAAAGAAGTAGTTAGCTGTCAGTGCAAGTGAATGGAACTGTAATGAAGGGTTTTTTTTTGTTGTTGTTGCTCAAATACAGTACATCATCTCCTCTCTCATCGCAAGAGGTGAGGAAATATTTTGTTAGCAGTAGAAGAAAGGAAGAAACTCACCGTTAAAGCTGACATTGCGGATGTAACCCAGCAGTTCCTTGCCGTCAATGTTGCTCATGCGAGAGCAGAGTCCTGGGCTTCCGGAGCACAGGTCTCGGTGCATGCGGTGAAGAGCATGAGCCATGGCATAAACTGCATCCATCACAAACTGCACTTTCCCCTCCTGCTCGAAGCTGGAGTCCCTGCCCACCTTCTCCAAGCCTAACAGCAAGCAGGACACACAGTAAGTTAAAACAATGACAAAAACACAGAGAAACAAAAGCCAAGGCAGATGATGATGTAGCAGAACAAAAATTGCAAAGAGGACTGGTATTAAGAAGGCTTGGCTGAAGAAATGAACAGTTGTTGTTTCTTCCTCTGTTCCTTTGCCACTGTTTATGCTGCAACATTTTCTTTAGGAAATCTCCTTCTCGGGTCTGAGACTAGTTACGTGATAATTTATTCATTTATTCCTTTTCCTGTGTTCTCACATCATGCATCTATTGTTGAAGATAGAAAAGGACAAATAATCCTACAACCAAAACCACGGCAAGAAAAAGTCTAATTCTGTTTCAAATAGCACTAATCTGCTGTATATTTGCATTTTTTTTGAGCCTGTCTCTTGGTTTATTTCCAAACTGATTGCTTTGTCATTATGCTTAATGATAAATTTCAGAAAATATTTGCATACCGGTGTGTGTGTGTGTGTGTGTGTTGATCTGTATTCTGAAGTAGAACTATGTTCTTATATTCTATTAAGCTGATTTAATTTTATAAGGAGATTAGGTAAAACCTGCTTGTCAATCTTCTTGAATTTTTTTTTCTTGCACAGAACCAGTATGTTGTTATAAAAGACTTGAGTTTAAGAGTTAGACTGAGCCTAACTAAACATGTTAGCTGTGATTGAAGAGAGTAAGCATGGATTTATGTAAGTGAAAAAGTCCTCTGAAGTTGAGGAAATGGTGTTGATTGCTTGGTAAACTCAGACTACTCATACCCAATATCACATTATATTAGTATGAATGAATGAATAAATATGCGCTAAGGATAAGCGCCATTATTCATTAAGTGTCTCTGTTTAAGCGTATTGTTGTTAACACAATTACTATATGAACGGGGAAGATTTAATGAAGAGACATACATGAAAAACCTGTCTAAATTTAATTATGGCAAATCACACAATGGCCTAAATAAGAGAATGTAGCGATTTTAGTGAGAGTATATTAAAGAGTTGCCTGTGTGTTATTAATAAAATGAATAATACTTTTTTGTACTGTAATAAGGCTTTTCATCTGCTTTGTTCACTGCTGACCTTTAAACAAGACCGATTGGTCAGAAGGTGTTTCATTTTGGATCACAGCATGGCTCTGACATAATTTTATATTAATGCGCTCGTTCTAACATGTCATTATTTCTATAGTAACAATTCACTCACGGACACTTGTATGGCAGATGCTCCATATAATCTAAGACTATTAATACACAGATTAAAAAAACATTTCTTATTTAACAAAGAAAACATCTAATCGTTGAAGCTTTCTGAAAGTTGAAGTTTATTTAACATTTATGATAGGAGTTTCGGGTGTTAGCACTTTGTAAATGCCAGTAACTTTTCTGCCATGGGAAAGTTTTCCACACAGAGGAGTTTGTGCTTTCTGCGTTTTTTTTTTTTTTTTGCCTTGTCTTATAAACTTCAAGAGAAAGAATAAAAGGCTAGGGATGGAAAGACTGTTTATAGCTGCTATAACGTAAGTGATAGCAGACCTAACTTGTCTCATGGGCATTTCACAACATTAAACATGACTATAAAAGCTTCAATGCATGTCATTCTTTAATAAATGAAAAATAGTTATTGCAAATTGCTGTGGTATAAGAGGATTAGGACCCTTTAGGACATGCTGTTATAGGAAAAAGATCAAATTTCCTTAACAGCATGTCCCAAAGTATTTTATTCTTTATTTATCCAAGCTGAGTTTCTTCCTCTGGCTTTAGTTTACCCATAATCCTCAATATTGAAAGAGAAAAGGGACTTTGTTCATCACTTCATTGTTTGAAATATCAAATAAATAAGGAGTATGAATGGAACATCGTTCAAAGCCTATATATTGAGGAATTTAATGGGAACGCCGTTGTTAACACAATTAACATAGCATTTTCTCCTCTTCAAAAGAAATATGTAAATGACAATACCTGGTCTTCTTTTACTGCATGCCAGGCTGTGGTCTACCAATAGGATGTAAGAGATACAAGATTTTTTCATCATATTAGTGATGAGTGGTATAATGCATGACCAACAGCTTAATCAGTGAAACTAGGATCTCAATTAGCCTTCACTTAGAGAGCTAAATTCAATTTGCTGATACCACCGAGCATCTGCTTTGTCCCTTACTGCTTCTTTCGTGACCGAGCAGGCGGACATTGCTCTTTCACAATTTCATTAGAAAATTAGATAAATGACAAATTAATTAAAGAGATCATCCTTTATGATCGGACTGATAAAGAAAAAAAATGGATCTGCTTTAAAGAACAGTGCTGAATGCATTTTCATTAATGACGCCCCATTTTCCAGCCAATTGTTTATAACAAATGTTGAAAAGCTTGTCAGGCGGCGTAATGGAGGCACAATGCCCACCAATAACAGGCAATTGCTGGGTTGAGTTTGCTGATTTATTTTAAGATTACAGCAATGTGTTTTTGATGGGAGGAGGTACTTTTGGAAATAGTGTTACACTGAAAAGGACTGATTTATTAATTTATGATTAATAAATTATAGTGCATCAACACAGTTTTTGCCAAAACTAAGTAAACTAAAAGACAAAATTCTGTTGATGTTATGCATTTACTCATACAGTGTATGCATAAATAAATGTAAAATCAAGTAAATTTCAGTGCATTACTTCTCACAGACCGTCAGATTTTCAGAAATTTCCTATAGCCATTACATTAGTCATTCAATAAATTGTTTGCTAAAAGCTTTGAAACTATCATATGAATCATAGAGCAGAAGGGTGTCAAGTACCCAAGTCCATGCATCTGCATTCAGCAAGATCTGTGGAGTACAGTCATTCTGAAATGACACAAAGCCTCTGCCATTAACATGCGACAGAATAAGCAGAAACAATGACCCACTCAAAATGTACAAGAAAAAAAAAAATCTCTTACTGAACTTAAGAACACTTTAAGGAGCGCACATGAACAGAAAAGAAAAGCCATCATTGTTGCACAGCACATCACTTCTGAGGAATATTTTCTGCTGTTACAAAGAGTCGAGGAGATGCAATCGTAAGCCGTTTACAAATCCAAATCATACACCAGAATTGTAGTCAGGGCAGGTAGAAATCAAACCCAACAGCAAACAAGCAAAGGAGATAGAGTGCTCAATAAACAAAGCAGAGATCAATACCATGAAAACCACCAAACTACTAAGGCTAAGCAATGCACAAAGGGAAAGACAACGGCAATGGCAAGACTTCGTGAAGTGATGTGGTGAGAGTGGTGGTATTTGTGCGGTGTCCTGGGAAAAATCTTTGACAGTTTCTACTATATATATTTCTGAAAATGTCAGGCTTTACTGAACTGCAATTGGCGACATATTTGCTCATATCTTGCATTTTAAAGTCTGTTCAAACCAAATGTGAAAAGGGAGAATATTACTGCCGAACTATAAAGAATTATAAGTTTACAGTGGGAAAGGAGTTTTCACTTTGATTATCTACATCAGCAATCTTCAAGCTTGTCTACAAAGGCCAGTGTGGCTACGGGCTTTCATTCTAACCAGGTAGAAGTCACACCTGTTTCCACTTGCTTAATCAGTTCATCTTGGGCTCCAATCAACTATTAAGTGTGTCTCCTATTTGGCTGGAATGAAAGCCTGCAGCTACACCGGCCTTTTGCGGAAAAGATTGAAGACCCCTGATCTATGTAATCCACATCAGTCTCTGTCTCATCACCTGAGGTTAAAGTCACATGCTGCATTTAAACACAAGCCTCATCATCATCATCATCATCATCATCTTCATCCCATCACCCCACTGATCTCTGTTCACACTAATATCAGTGGGGAAATAATCACTGATTAATGCACTCAGTTCTACTGACTAAATTTGTTTATTGATGTGAAGGATATATGTGATAAAAGTGTGACATACAATAAATATATATCAATACAATACAATAAATATATATATAAGGTTTTAGGCATCTTTATGCCGACTGACTGCATCTACTGCTGAGTTTGTTAAACTGGCTGCTTGCTCAGTGTGATCTTTGCAGGAAGAAGGCGAATTTAGAAATTAGTCTTAGTAAGGAATAACACGACAGACCATGTGGTTATACAAAAATAATGCATGCCAGGTTGCTGTGGGTTGTTACAACTCAGAAGTGGAATATTTTCAGCATGGTCTGAAGTAGGTTATTCTACTAATACTACATCGATTTGTCAACAACATATCGTATGTCCGCAGCAGAAAAGCAGTTATTAACAGCCGTTCCCTCACCAGCCTCTCTTTTATTTTCTTTCTCTTGCAGTTAATAAGACAAATAAAACCATGGCTTGTCATGTTACAGAGAAAATGGAAAGCACATAGTCCTCTGCCCTAAACACTCTCCTGTGCCTGGAAAGTGCTGACTGTTACAAAGCACAGACACCCGAGACTTCTGCCATAAATATTAAATATACATCTATTAACAGAAGGCTTCAGCACATCAAGGTTTTTACAGTTTGCTAAACAACAACACGTTTTATTATTACGCTTAGATTATGTGTACATTCAACTTCGGATTTTTGCAGCCACGTTCAAATTTCTAATGGAATGATTCTAACTCTATAAATGAGGAACAGCTGATTGTGGTTTTTAGCTTGGTGCCTGGAAGCAGGATAACACCCGGTCTGGAGTAGTAGCAGAACCGCACTGTAGCCGATAAAGCTCTGGACGTGACAGTTGCAGAAATGACAAATCCAACCATCTACTTAAATGTGAAACATTAGGTTTCTGCACTGAAAAACTGTTGCTCAGCATTATCTGTCCGTAAGAACAGGGACCATTTCATAAGTTTGATATAAGAAAATACGTGTGTGTGCATGTGTGTGCAAAAGGGCATCGTATAATAGACTGCTGAGGCACTGCTGTGTTGACAGAAACAATGTTAATCAGGGGAAACTGGTTGACATATTGTGTTTACTGCCTGCTTGGCTCCAGTTTATGGATCCTAACAATGTCTGTCAACCCAGAGAATCCTTTCATGGTCTCCTGAGTATGTCACTGACTCATTTGGGCAGACTTAGTTTTGTTAGCTTGATCTCTTGCCAATGGTGATCATGATGCCTCTCACTCACGCAGCCTTAACTGACTTGGGAATGCAGTAACTGACAATTCCTCTGAGCTCTCTTAATGACTTCCTCATCGCCTGCATTAAGAAATTAAATATTTATGGTAGCCATAAACAAACAAGTGCTCAATTATGAGAACGAGTGGCTGGTGATGCAGTGGGTTTAGAAGAGTTACTGTGGTGTCTATAGTACAGGATACAGGTGGAGGATGGTGCATTTCGTTCCTCCAGGTGTATTTTCTCCATATTAATAGGCAATGTAAATTAGGCCACAAATTTGAATCTGATAGTATATTATTTCTTGGCAGTATAGGGAGTCACTTAAAGGAAAAGTACCAGGACAGTGAAATATTTCTGGAGTAAGATGCGTGACACAGAGCCCTTTTGTTTGACACTGCCTGAAGGCAGGAATACTCTCTCATCAGGACTTCATTATAAGGAGGTTCTGATAAAATGATACATTATATTACTGTACCGTGATTGTATCAGTCAGGAATATCATGTATCATCATTGTAGTCGAAAAAGCAGGGTATGAATGTATTGATTATACATGAGTAATGTTTCTCGGGTTGGTAAACAGTGAAAATGGTAAACGTTTTGCTCATTTCTCTTTCTATATTGAATCATTCCTGCAGGACAGGAGAGTCGGAAGAACAAGCGTTTCAGTCATTGTTTCACTTGACAGCATACATCCATTTCTGCATGGCTCAGTGTCTTGTGATAATACTAGGAGAGAAAGAAAGTAGAGAGTGAGCCATCAAATTCAGCTGAAACTGAGAGAAGGCACTGAACAAAAGATCATGCAATATTTATAGCAATTTTGTTATTTCCCCAAAAAGCATGGCTAGCGGTGTGCTTGACGAAATGCCTTAGAGTGCCCTCCACTTAGCAGTCATCTTTGGCTCACTAACAGTCCTTCCCTTGACACCCATTTTGCTCTCAAATAAAGGGCACAGAGCCATTAGAGGAAAGGCTAGTGGCCAGGACCAGCGTAAAAACACCACCGACAACAGGCAGGGTTTTTGTTTAGAGGCCTATTGATATGGAAATTTTGTGAATCAGACTCATGCTAGCAAAAAAAACAAAAAAGTTGCACTAAATGGGTCACATATGCCAACAGTCAATGCAAACTTTCATGTGAATATAAGAACCTTTCAGAGAATGTGTACAAATATTTCCGGCCATTAGCCTCAATATGAAAACACTGAGTTAATAGTTTTGAACAAAAGGCTACTATGCAGTGGAATAATAATGCTCAACAGTGCATAAATCTCTAATCAAATATTTATAAACCCTGTCCAACTGTGCCTCTAGTGTATTGTCTCTCAGACATTGAATATGAATAGATATAGCCATTTGTCCACTTTTTAATGAAGCAAGGCCACAGCCTCTGGCATTTTCCAAGTCTAGGTGTGTTGTCTGCTCAATTACTGGGATGCATAAAGTTTAAGAGATCCACTACAGGTCACTATTATAAAATATCCACTCGACTGACTTAATGGAATTCTACTTTACTAACCTCACCTAATAGCAGTCCTTGCGGTTCTGCTAGACAGGAGGCACAAATTATTATGTACAGCATAGTATTTTACATTACTATATTTATTTATTTTTTTTACCATATTATAATTTTTCTTAGTTATATGCTCATTTTATAAGCAAATTCTGCCTAATTTCCTGGCAGATTGAATGGTAGAAATCGATAAAAGCAAGGAGGCTTGTTTTCCTCCTTATTTGGGTTAAAAGCAAAACATTTTGGAGTCAGATGTTGCCAGAAATATATATGCAGATGAATCCTAACCACTATCTCTCAGTAAGTATCTAATGAGCAGCAACGGAATCTAAATGGACTTTTCTGTTCTGTCATTTTATTCCTGGAAAGAAAGAGTCTGATACCTGTTCTAAATTAAACTATGTACACACATGAGGGCATTAAGGCATATTTTCCACCACACATATGGAAACACTGAAACACAAAAGGATGAGCCTTATTTGTTCATAATAACTATTTGCATTTGAGCTCACTCCACTTATTTTTGCTCAAGTGTAAGTTTGCATCAAAGACTTATTACTCAGCATGGATTTAGCTGTATACAAAAGCTGGACTCTGATATGTGGCCAGTGACCCAAACTGCCCGAACGGACAAATTACATGGTATGAGAGAATTGACTGGAGAGAAAATGTACTGTCCATTTACAAGTACATCTATTATAGACTTGGCATAATGTACATTAAACTGATGGATATAAAATATCCACAAGATGAATTTTCCTTTAAAACACAATGTGTTAAACAATGGGTAAAATATGTAATACTATTTTTCAGGCTTTTCCTCAGATAATTTAAAAATCCATATAGTACAGTAATGCACATATTTTGCCCATAGTCATGGATATTATGCCAAATTGCCTGCTCAATCTAGATATCAAATTCTTTGACAATGACCTTCAATTCTTAGAGGGAAATTTTATTCTAGATAGACCTTTAATATTTGTATATCAAATGGCACCTACCTGACCTATCCAGTCTTTACACTGCTAATCCTTTCATCTTAATTTTGCATTTTGATTCTTGGCTTCACTTCTTGCACTAAATAAAGCCTAATTAACTCATTTAATCTATAAACATTGCATCTGACACTGAGGTTTTGCAGGGTTTCTGCTGTACGGTTTCTCTGCAGTCGTTCAGGAGGACCTGCTGTTCTGCAAGCCCCAGGCTGCCCATATTACTGCGGTGTTATTAACTTTGTGTCATGGGGTTATACCTGCTCCTGCATGCAAACCATATAACTGCTCCCTATTATTTGGAAAATCTCATATAAGGTGTATACCACTAACTCAGTCCATTGGCCTCTACTCCTTTATCTTAAAAAAAAAATGCACTCCAAATAATAATAATGTTCCAGTTTCTTGTCATGCACAACCCAGTTAACAAAGTCTCTTTGAGTAAAAAAAAAAAAAAAAAAAAAAGAACACTTTAATAACAGTGACGGTAAAATCAAATGAACTGAAATATAATCTATAAGTCATTCTGAGCTAATCGAAGTAGAGATTCAAAGCCTAATGTAACACGGCTGGATTGAGCACATTCATTACTGAATGGCAGGCAGCAAATAAAGCTTAAATGAAGGAATAACAGATGTTCGTGCTCTGTGCACACTCAGGTATATTCCATATGACAATGAGTTTGAGAGATTTTTCTCTCATCATTAGGCTTACACATCTCATAAGATTTGCCCTATTTGCAGGCATCTGGCATCTACAATATGTGAAGGAAAGTGCTGAGTGCAATATAATAAATGCAACACTAAAGCAAAATCACACTTTCTGCTCCCTGTCAGCTCTGTGGTTCAGCTCTGAAAACACATACCAGCACCTGACATTCCAATAACTTTATATATTTATATATTTGGGCTACTTGGAATGATAACTGGCACAGACGCTCACACATTTATATTCAACACACCTACACATACACAGTAATGTAAACTCAAGCACAAGCAAGTCACGAGTGTTGAACAGATGTTCAGAGGCTTTCTTTCTCTAATCTCTCTCTCTCTCTCTCTCTCTCTCTCTCAGGTGGTGTTGAACCAGAGGTCTTGCTGAATCAGCTCTCTGTCCTGCTGTATGATTACTCCACAGACCAAGACAGGCTCTGATAAAAATGAATTTACCCAGTTCTCCTAAAACTCAATCTCAACCTGATAATGCAATCAGTTCGATCCACTGCCGCCTTCATTTTGAAGAGGCTTAGAGAAGTGTTCAAAAATATTTCTTACTAGTCAAATCAAAGAAGTTGTCGACGTCACTTTGCGTTATTGACACACATTTTTAAATCTAGTTGCTTAACATGTCTGGAGGATTTGCTAAAAGTAGCTGTGTCCTGAAGAAATCCCAGAATCAGCTAGGATTATTTCCTTTTGTAGACGCGAAAACTCCGTAGTCAGCACATTGTAGCATTCTGCAGACTACTGCTCAATGTATCGAAGTCTTCATTTTGTGTGCGTGTGTGTGTGTGTGTGTTTCCGCTGTATAGACTTAGCCAGACTGAATTTCTCACTGTCCATTTTGTTACATGACAATAGGACATCTTTTTTTCCACACTTTAATGATCTCCTCCTGCTCGCCCCCTTTAAGGAAAAGAAGATAATAATCAGAGTATCTGCCTGTGTGCTGCTGACAGAGGCATCCATCTGCAATGAAGTGTTCTGAGCAACTACATGTAGTTTGGAGAGAGAAATAACAATAAAGAAAAGAGACAGAGAGAGAGAGAGAGAGAAACAGGGGCCGCTGGGGACTGGTGTGCTGCATCCACAGCTATGTAATTATTCTTGTTATGTCAAATAACCATGCCAGAACAATAACCACACAATCACAAAAGAGCTCCGGACGTTCATTGCTCTCTACAGCGCTACTGATGCAAAAAGAAGAACAAGGGAGCAGGAGAAAGCAAGCAATTCATGTTTATAAAGAGGGGAGAGCTCACTTCTCTGCCTGGTGTGTACACTGAGCTGCAGTATTTCCCTTTTTAAACAAGAAGAACTGAAAAAATGATGTTCTTTCCTTTCAAAGCTTTTGTCCGCACAAAACGCGCATGCACGGCTCCTATATGCGTGATCTGATTCTGTATTTTCTCAAGGTGCAATGTTAATTTCTAGTATTCTGCAGCATAAATAAAAAATAAAATACAATGGTTAAAAAAATCAAATACGAAGGGATAAATCAGTCCTCGTTGTGACTGAACATTGAAAGCCCCGCTGTTGAAGAACAGACTCATCTACAGAGACCCAGAAAATCCAACCTGCCGAAAGAGCAGAGAATACGCCAACAGAGCGAAGGAAAAAAACATACACACACTTCCTTACAGAATGTCCAAAATTCAATGAAATATAAGAATAGAGCTTTACAAGAAGCAACGGACATCCGAATTCAGTAACATCTCAATTCTAGATAAATTATACCTGTTATCAGAACACAAAGAGTGCTTTACACTGTCTGCACAGTACATCCTCACCTGCTACCCTCAGAGGGAGAGAACTCACACACACACACACACACACAGGTTTGTCTTACTTCCTTGACATAATCATTAATGCATGCCTACACATAAATCCATTTAATTATTTGTACATAAATCTAACCCTAACCTCAGCAACCAAAATAATAAAGTAACGAAAATAAGAAACGTAACTTAAAAAAATATTTTTTTGGCTTGTTTACTTGAGCTTTCATGCATAAATTATTTTTCAAAACTGCAGACTCTTTAGATATTTTTTATTACTTTGCTTGTCATTTGAATTTGTACTTTTGCGAAATATTTATCTCTATGTTTGTCACCAAGTCAAATTCCTTGTGTGTGAGCACACTTGGCAATAAAGCCCTTTCTGATTCTGATATTACAAAGAAATGGATTGTCCATTTGTAGGAGGCAAAAGAAAAAAGGCTAAAATATTGCACCTGGGAAAGATTTTCCAATGTTTTTCAATTCTAAAATCTAAATTTTTTACAAACTTTACAGCATTTAGGACTGTTGCACATTGCAGCTGATTTCAGAGGTTTAAAAAAACAGCTTTAAAAAGGATGTTTTAAAAAGATAAGGCATTCACTGGAGTGGGATATAAAACTATATTTTATTTTAATTTGGGATTTTATGTAGAAGGTTTGTAAAGATATACCGGAAACTCACTCCAATGAAAATGGCTAATAATCCAGAGGCCAAAAAAATATCAGTGTAATGATTTATGTTATATTACGTTAATTGTATTAACTTTAAACAGCCTTAAATTGATTGTACATGTGTGTGAACACTATGCAAGAAAGGGTTAAATAAAATCTGCAGCTACTAAAAAAAAAAAAAAAAAAAAAAAAAAAAAGGTCACGTGGGGACCAGCCAAATGTTCCCACAAGGTCAAAACTCTCAGATATTCCTATCCTTGTGGTGACGAACCCACAAGCTTAGGCAATACAAATGTGACAGGATACAAATGTAAAAGGAATGCACTTGAACCTGAGATAAACTCTAGTGCACCTCAGAGAACAAAACTGAGCTAAAGACAATCTTACCCTATTTTGACATTCTCCTGTTAGTGGATCTGGCCACAGTATAGAGGAGGTGTATAAGACAGTGTTTTCAGCCACAGCCTTCTCTCTCTGCTTTCAGGTTTACTCACTCCCCAATTCCAGTTTATTTTTGCCTGCATCACTTTTCTATCGTGTAATAAAACTGCCGATTACAGTCCGTCTACCTTACACTATTTTTGTAGCTATATTTTTTTCACACTGAGATAATAGATAAAAGGAATGGACTCCAACAATGGCTTATCAACTCATTGATAAGACAGACTGCTACTAGGTGTACAAAACTCTGCCGGCAATTTGAGGTGCATAAAGTGAAAGCAGTTCGATTTCAGTTTGACGGATTCCTGCTCTAATACGGCTCCCTGTTTGCTGTGAACTATTGAGCCATCCCCATATACAGCTATTAGACTAAGCATATTGACATATTCAGACAGTATCCATGATCCTGAAGTCTTTTTGTTGTGTTGAGGCTATGCAGTTTTTTAGTGGAAGGCTATGACAAGATATTGTCCAAACAGTGCTATATACTTTTTAATGATGGCTGAAATTGAACTACTGCCACTCAGACAAATAGCCTCATAAATCTGTAGCCGACTGAACTTCTTGTGTAACATAAGATGGAAAAATGATGCAGACAAAACCTGCAATTACAGAGTGACTAAGCCTGAAAATAAAGAAATAATTATTTATGTACTCATTAGAGTCACTAGAGCAGTACTTAGTCTAGTTCATTCAGATCTCAGTGTGATGAACTTTCCTACCCTGAAGGATTCACACAAAGAGAAAGAAAACTTCCAATCGATATTCGCTTTTATAAGACAGAAGGCAAAGGCAATAATCTGCTCTTACCTGTGCACTTCTTGGGGCTGCCAGGGCGCTTGCCGTGCATTCCCAACTTGCATCCAAAGTTTTCCTCCCAGAACTCAGCAAACCACACGTTCCTCCTGTTGTTAGACAAGCTGCGACTTCTGAAATACCTGTCGAAAGCTGGGGAAGAGTGTTAGGGCTACTGGAACATATGAAAAAGGCCCAACAACATAAATACTGCCCATTAAAAAAATACATTCATTACATTACATCTCTCAAAAAATATGACATTCAGTGCTCATCTTGTAATCATGAAACATGCTTCCTAAACTAGATAAAATCACAAAATGAAGGTTTATAAAGGTTTTAGTCATAATTTATGAAGGTCAGAATTTCTATGATTAATCCGACATCATTGTACCTTCCACTGAAGCTCTTTTAGGCAGAATAGTAATGGCTCCCTCAGCCACTTTCTCCTGCAGATGTACAGGGGAGATCTTCGAGCCCCAGCTGTCTGAGCCCACCCAGAGAAAGTGATTTGTCTGATTGTTTCGCTTAGCAGCATCAAGAACACGTCTGAAAAGCAGACAACACAGGACTAATGTTTGCTACAGTTTAAGCAACTTTCTACAGTTTTCTAAAAACACATTCAGAGTCCAAAAGAACACTTAAGAACTGCCTTTATTACATCACTCTAATAGATTTGAAATAATGTATTTGAAAACCAGTTTATTCATTTATTCATTCATCTTCAGTAATTGCTTTATCCAAGAACTGGATGTTCTGGGCCACATGCACACACACAGTTTTTAGGTGCAATTTAGAGTCATCAGTTCAACAGTACCAGCATTTTTTTCAGAGGTGGGAGGAAAACTGGAGAAACAAAGGAGATCGTACTGGAGCTGTAGCGATCTGGAGCTGTAAGGTGGCAATCATACTTGCTCCACCACCATGCTGCCTGATGTTTTATTCAGTCAATATTGATTACTCAAGAATATATTATTTAAAATTCAGGCAAGGAAAAATTTCTTTTAAAAATATTTGTATTCAGTTTATATATATATATATATATATATATATATATATATATATATATATATATATATGAATAGTCTAAAATGATTGTGATGCTCTCAATATCAAGAAATAACTCTCGTGTTCCTCCACACATATCCCTGCTTGGGCCATGTGCATTTGTGATTTAAAGATGAACTTTTTAATTAAGATTTCAAATATCTTGCGCACCTTGTTAACCATGTCTGCAGTGAACTGCTGGCCAATAACTAAAGAAAGACTTAAGGAAGGGGAATACTATAACTGAGAGGTGCACCTTATGTCGTCCTCATTTGCGAACATGATAATGGCACGAGCATTGGGAGTCTCAAGCAGTCGTGAGATGATCTTGTTGAACTCTCCAGGCCTGGGTTCTCTGGGGATCTTCAGAGATTGTGCAATGCACACACCACCTGAGGGAGAAAGAGGCAGAGGAGGTATGAAGAGAGGGGAAGAGAGAGACAGAAAGAGAGAGAGACACAGAGAGAGAATAGAAAAAGCGGGTAAATGAGAGAGAATGATGTGCACAGGAAAGTGAGGGTGGAGGCAGACAGGAGGTTGTGAGGGAGTGTAGGAGGAAGAGAGAAGGGTAGATAATGGAATGTTGAGAATGAAATTGTGTAAGATGAGAGGCGTAGAGAGTGACAGCCACAGACAGGAAGAAAGGATGAAAGAGATATAGAAACAGGGACGGAGAAAGACAAAGAGACAGGAAGGAGACGTGTGAGGAGAGCGAGAGAGAGAGAAAAAGGGACAGGGACAACCTCACCATCTGATTCCATCATAACAAGGACACCAGGCAATCCAAATTAGATACAGAGAAAGATGAACAAACATTTACGGTGTTATCTTTGCTATCCACAATAAATGTGTTTAGATTCAAATAACATCTGATAATGCCACCTTGCCCAAGGTGTTTGGGAACATAAGAAATTTTAACACAGCCTAATGCAATTCTGACAGACTGAAACTCTACTTTAAAACATTTTTAAGATACAGAGAACATTCACAGATATCCTTGACAGCATTTAAATGCAGCATATCCATATCAATAAGGGTGTGTTAAAGCTCCCAGTTACTCTCTTTTAAAAATGTTTCAAACAAGCAAATAACTATATGGATGCTTATGTAAGGAAATCGTAATGTACTGCATTTCACAAAAGTTAGAAAAGTAGCACTGCTATATCACTTTTCAATGACAATATATATGTACAACATCGCGCTGCCTTGTGTCAAGAGATTTTTACATTTAAATTACGATGCCATGTCCACCATGGAAAGTCCACCGCCAAGCCACTAGAGGGCACCCTCCCAACTTCTTCCTTTGCCTTCCCTCTTATTTCCTGCATTTGTGCACACCTGTCTTGTGCCCCGATTCCCCTATAAATGTTCTGTGTTTTCCGGCCTTATTTGCTGCTTGTTTGTTACTGTGTATAGTTTGTACTGCTATTGAGTTATTGTCTAGCTCCAATCGTTACATATACAGTAACTTTTAATGTATTTCAGTAGGAATGTGCCAGTTAATGGTACCCTATTCAGCAATTTGATTAATTTATATCACAGAAACCTGGATAGAAATTTACTGTGGTATCACCTTTTAATGTTAATGAGATGCAGTGTTGTTCTTTTTCTCATCTATGTTGCAAAAAAAAAAAAAACCTACTAGCTATGATTGGCTAGTAGTTCTTAGCTATTAGTGGTTTAATGATTGGGTAGGACATTGTTTACATCAATGCAGAAGTCATGTTAAAAGAATAAAACCAGTGGCCATCCATAGAGGCAGGTGGGGCAGAGCCACAAGATCAACAAATGCTAATCTTCATAAACTCCTCAATCACAACTCCATTTAAATTCCACTGAAATATTAAATAGTAATTACCTCTTTTGGGTGATCAATGATTTTTTAGAAATGTTGCCATTTGATAGCTATAAACCATTGATTTGTGCAAGCATTAGCTTCATAGATTTATTATTACACCTACTGGTTAAATACGTGATTTACAACATGCACTAAGAGAGGCCCACTGGCGTAGGAACTACGCTGCCCTATGCTCAGGGGAGGAGCAGGGGAGAGGACTGCTAATCAGAGAGTTTCCAAAATGGGCTAGGTTTAAATATACTCCATGGCCACTTAGATCTTATAATCAGCACTAAATCTAATAAATTTCCCCAAAACAAAGGCAAAGTGTAAGTGTATACGGTGTGTCTATGATGTACAGAACCATTTCTACTGTATGATATATATCAAAGATTGGGAGAGGTAAAGGAGGGTTATGGAGTGGATAATGTCCATACATCAGAAATATGTGTGCACCATTGGTGAACTTGTTTCACACACAAAGGTTGAGAAAAAAAAAAAAAAAAAAAAAAAATATATATATATATATATATATATATAAATATATATATATATATATATATATATATATAA
>CM075011.1:15452665-15483909 GCA_037576675.1 Pangasius sanitwongsei | reverse complement strand
CAAGTGATTAGGACACCTGATTCTGATCATTTGGATGGGTGACCAAATACTTTTGGTAATATAGTGTATATATATATTCTGTTTCCAATGCCCATATTATTTGAGTTAGTTTCAGGTCTTTTGTGTGGTTTTTAAGATGTAGTTGGGCTAAAGATTTTGCTGAAGCCTGGCAACACTGATTAACAGCAATGAGAACACACCTACTGTACTGAACACAGTTGAACAAAGGTATGTCTAAAAATGCTCAATACGAGCTGCTAGACTGTATGCTCTCAACTCTCAGCTGCCAAAAATTCACTAGATCATAACCTATAGCAACTGTCAAGTGTGACAGACTCTCAACTTAATTTTGTTTGCTGTTATGCTGTTATTGATGTTGTCCTGCCACACCAAAATCTATGGTCACAAACCGCTGCTGAGCAGAACTTCAGCAACTTTACACATTATTATACTGTGACAAATACCTTTTTGTGGGTATACGTCTCAACTTATTTGTCGGTTGTTTAATCAGTTTTACTTTGCTGTTATGTTCTGCATTATTTTGGGTCCTGTCACCTGATCTGTTATAATGTGTGTGTGTGCTTGTGCTTCTGACCGTCTGTTCTGTGGAATACACTGCAGTGAAGCCCCGTGCATTCACACCAGTTGGGGTGGCAAACCTCTTGCCTAGAGCAGCAAAATGTCTATGGCACAGCTGTTCATGCTCACACTTCTGTTTCCTTCTACATTCCCATCTAAACTATTAACATTTACAAGAGATTATGATCATTTTAAAATGGATTTTTGTCCCAGCTTTAATAACCAAAAGTAATCAGAGCCAGAACAACTAAAGAGTCAAATATAAAATTTGAGAAGTAGCTGTGATTTGAGATGGTTGGGATGTTGCTAATCTACGCCAATGCACCAATGTGACTTGTGTTTGAAAATGAGATGGCCATGATGACAGTAAAACACCATGTTGTGTGTCAATAGCAGCATATTATAGCCTGTTATTATAGCTGATTATTAGTGCATCAAAAAATAAAAAATTGTGCTTGCAAATTACATTTTGTAATGAAACATATTTTCAGCCGATGCCCACTTAAAAAATAAATAAATAAAAAAAATAAAATGAAATAAAATCAGGGAGATCATTAACAGTTATAAAATATAGATACTGTCTGGAATATAAAATGTATTTTTTTCTTATATTTGTATTACTAATGGAAACACTCTCTCTCTCTGTTGTCTCCAAAAACACTCTCTCGCTCCTATTTACTACAATTTTTCTTTATTTCTTCCCTGATTTGGAGACAGGACAATCTTCAGTGTTAAACATAAGGCCACAGTAACTCTCCATCTTCTCCCTAACACTCGATTACACCGTTAGCTTTACACTGTCTGCTTTAAACACTCATCTCACCACTGAAGCCTCTCTGCTTGTTACAAGTCCATTTAATGAACAGCTGTGAGGTCTCCATTCTTCCAATGCAATTGTACTGCCCCTTTAGTGGTTGCTTTTTCTCAGCCAGTGATTACGCTGAATAGATAGCCACCTTTCAAAGATAACAACCAATCTGTGTGTCTATGCATGCTCATCTGCCAGTGTTATTCTTCTTTGTTTTTCATCTCAGTCATTATGCAAGAGGGTTTCTATTACAGCTGTAATGCATAAACCCAGTTACGATGTGTGATATGGTCCATTGGGATTTTTGGACTAAACAAAAAGTAATTTGTATAACCTAGTTGTATGAATGGACTGCTTGTGATCCAGTCCTCGGTTATGCCCTCGGTAAGCTGCTGCCACATGTCTCACCCACTTATTTTAACTTGCGAGGCACATCCCTAAGCCTGAGTGTCACTCGTCACTGTTTTTATATCTGCTTATGTAACTCAAATGTGCACATGTAGCTGTGAGGCTCCACCACAATGCCATATGTCAGAGCGATATCAGTGTCACAACATGTGCAACAGTGCTGGAAGCATATTGTTCTTTATGAGCATGCATGCCACAGCCAACTATCTGCAAGCAGCCTACTGAGAACCTACACAAAAACAGAACCAATCTTGGCATCCTCAAGTCAAGCATGTTTCTCCTAATTTCCCATGAGCCTGAACGAGTTGACAATGTCCACACTTGAACACACAGTTGCAAGGTTTACAATTCAATGAGTTATGAGTAATCCTAAATTTGATTAAGGGTCATGCAATTAGGAAACTTGCCTCATTCAGTGGTAGGCAAATAATTGTGCCTTGTTTGAGAGTCAGCGTTGAAAAATACTTTAACTGATTACTCCCTCCCACTCCCACTCTTTCAGTAGCTGCTTTATCCTGGTCAGGGTCGAAGTGGAGCCGGAGCCAATCCCAGGAACACTGAGTGAAAGGCAGGAGGGACACCAGGTCATCACTGAACACCATGCACACCCACATTCACACGCTCATTCAAACCTACAGGCAATTTAGTGTAGACAATCAGTCTACCAGTGAGGAAACCAGGAGCAAACTGGAGAACCCGGAGGAAACCCATGTGAACATGCACAGAAACTCCACACAGACAGTAACCCAAGCTCAGAAGCAAACCCAGGAGCTGGGAACAGAGAGGCGGCAATGCTTTCCACTGTGCCTCCGTGTGGTCAGATTGTTGTTGCTCTTTCAGCTGCATCCAGCAGGCCGCCACAGCGGATCATTGGTCTGCATGTTTGATTTGGCACAACCCTCCCAATTTATCCGGTACCAGCACTGGGACGGGCACTGAGAGTACATTCCCAGTGGCTGGGTTGGTTCCCTGCCCGGGAATCAAACCCAGGCCGAGGCATTCTTAGCCACTAGACCACCAGGGTCGCCACTGTTTAGTTTGGTAAATATGCTGATATAAACATATTTTATTATATTCTTTATTATTTAATCAGCAAGCATTTTTACTGTGTAACTAACCAAATATATAATATGAAAACTGAGAATCAAACTATAAGAGTCATAATAACACATAAAGAGGCAAAGATGAGGAAAGCCATACAAATTTTTTTTTTTAAATGCAAGAACATAATACGTAGTAATACATGGTTCTGAAGAGACCACTGCTTAATGACATGTATAGTAATCAAAATCATCTTTAATAACCCTGGAGCAATGACAATTTAGGACAGCCTGTACATTTGCTTTTTCCCGATTTCTAAAAGCGATGTGCAAGTTTACACAGTTTTATACTGCTGGTAGGAAATATTTAATCATTTTTGCCTTTAACAGACATAAACGATTCATGATGATTTCACGGGATACACAGAAGCGACCTTGTTTTTTTCGTGATGCTGAAGGTCATCAGATAAGAGGCCAAATATTTCAACACTATCAACCAAAATCACACGTCAATACATGTCACAGTGGCAAACGTCTGGGAGTTCTGAGAATTCTGTTTCACCAAGCACGTTGTTTGCTTGTTTTTTACAGTACAGTGTGGCAGAAACAAGACACATTTCTGGAAAAGCAAGAAATTTGCTGCAAGATGATCTCTTGTCTTTCACAGGCACACACAAAATAGCCATCTTGCAAAAGCTTGTTAGGCAGCGTGGGAGCAAAGGCCTTTGTGTTTAGCATGTAAACAGCAGCAATTCACCATTCACTAGCGTAACCTGCACAAGCCAGCGCACAAATACGCTTACCACATCATACGCTTTCCAAATTTTGTTTTATGCAACACACATTTTTTTTATGCAACATAAAAAAAAAAACACACAAACAGAGGCTCAAATGATTATACAAACATTCCTGTGTTAAGTGAACCATATTTCATATTGAAGAACACGCCCACACAATGTGTTACATCCAAGTACAGCACACCAGATAGCATTAGATACCATTTCCAAGAAACCGGAGATTTTTAGCTTCTTGTAAAGTGCTAAATGACAATCAAAAGAACCATCATATATAAAAATTACATCCAATAACATATATAGTATATAACATACATGTATAGTGCTAAGCAATAACAAGATAACTGAACTTAAGCAGTCTACTATTTCACTCTCACTCAGAACGCTGAGCTGTGTTTACAGTGGCACTGAAAAACTTTTCCAGCAAGGAAGTGACAGTGTTTGCCATCATAAATCGCAAAGTTGCCCGAGGAAGACTGGCATCTTTGAAGTGGAGAGACAGCAAGTTAATGCCACAGTGAAGACTAATCTCTGCCTGCTTCTGCCTCAGATTAACCACTCACACCTAATTGCTGTGGAAAGATGTATTTGGTGTAGAAGAGACACGCTGCTGTGGTGAAAAATGCTTTTCTGTGATGGCATTTAGCATTTAGTTATTTAAATGGGACCAGTATTAAATAAAGAACCAGTAAAATATGCAGAAGAAATTCTTCATATCACACATTGGTATTCAGACCTCAGGCATAACTACAGACACAAGCGTTATTCAGAGAGTTGAGAAAAGCTATGCACTCAGGGTGGAGGTTGAGTAAAACGGAGCTGTGTCTCAGTTACACCTGATTCCAACTTTGAGCTTTAGTCTATTTTTCTTGTGTGATATCAGCTCAAGCGACTAGCAGTTTTAAATCCAGTGCTACTGTCAGACAGTTTGATGTAACCACAATACGTCACACTGTGTTGTACGTTTTGGGCTCCAAATACACTCAAAATAATTCTGTACTGCTCTTTGAGGCCTACTGTATATTATATACATGTCATTATTTATTAATTAATAAGCAATATCATCCTTTAAAGTCAACAGAAAGGTTTTTACACAGAATACATTGAAGGAGACGGCATCTTAATTGGAGTCATTGCTTATCTCAGGGACTGAATTTTCAGTGGATAAAATTATTAACTACACTTACTTACAGTGAGCCATAAGCGTAGCAGATGAGTGCTTGGTCAGATCGTCCTTTAAATCATGGGCATGTTTTCTTTACAGGAGCGTGCATCGAATTAGCTACTTAATTAATTCGTATTTTTAAAAAACACTAAATAGCGAAAGAAGTGTAATAAAATAGTCTACATCCTATAATTTCATGATCTCTAGTTAGTGGCTTCATTAATTTGTGCATATAATTAAATGACAGAGCATGAAAAATTAAATGCAAAATAATACAATGTGCTGGATCAAGTGTTGCCAAATAATGAGGATGGAAGCCATATTGTTAAGTTAAACCATTTTAAGTGGTTCATGTGATGATTACTATTAGGACTATTCATGCATATGTCTATTCATGCATCAGTGACTTAAGTCCAAAACATGTCAATATTTATGTGGAGAATGTTACATGTACTCAAACTTCGGTTATACAACTGATTAAGTCGATTTTCAAGGAGCTCTATTCAGAATACACTAATCAACTGCATGTAGTTCAAGCTTCTGTGGTTGCAAGATTTTTCTTTGAGCAGAAGTGTCAGAGACAGGGTTTTTCAATAGCATCTAGACCACAACAAAATATTAGAGTCCTATTAGCAATATAATATATTAGCAGTATATTATACTCCAATTAGACATTTATTTCACTGCATTCTTTTCATTCATATATCATAATAGTCTCTTTTTTTTCATTTTAATATTGTCTCTTGCTTATATGTTACATCATATAAAAGGAAAAAAAAATTCCTTCTTCAGTACACATTTTCTATCCCCAATATTTTTTCAGGCTTAAAAGAAAGTGTGGGTGTTAAGGCGGTGCTCTAGACACTATTAAAAACCCTCTCTCTGACTCTTCCACTCAAGAAAAATCTGGCAACCTTGGAGACATGAATTAAACGCAGGTAATCTGCATATTCTGGATGGAGCCCAGAAAATCGAGTTAAGTAGCTGTATAACAGAAGTTTAAATATGTTTAACTTTCTCCGTGTAAATATCGACTTTAGTCTTAGACTAGAATACGATGCATAGAATTCTTCTTATCAACATATAAAACTAAATGAAACTAAATGAAACTAAATTAACACCTACATAACATTACATTTTACGTACTATTAATTTTATAAATCCCACTGAATTGTATTTAAAGTGTATAGTATGAAAGCCTGCGATTTTTTTGCCCAAGTTGCTCAGATATGAGATGCTAGAATATCTTATTCCAACCACTTCCCAGTGTCAAACCTGTGATTTAAAGTGTAGGAGCAGAAAATGAGAGCTTTTGCTCTCATCTTCCGCAAGCGAGCCACAAGCTACCCTCTCCACACGTTTGGAAAAAAGCTAGCGATGTAATTGATCTCCATTACACATGCCCAAAAAAATGTTTGAGTGGGTGTAGAGACAATTTTCACCCAGGACAGACTGCTTTCATAGCCTCAAAATGACAGAACATGCTTTCATATCGCTAATGCAGAAACTGATGGCATTAATGTCTTGCCATATATTCATCATCTTTTTGTGTCCCTTATTTAGAATAACAGCATGCATTAAATATTGACATTCTAAAAAGCAGAATTTTGCCTCCTGCACATGCCTCTATTTGCATTCAAAAGAGAGCTCACTCTCAAATCAGGAAAACAAGAGAGCTGTTTAAACCTGGTTAAAACAAAGGTATTTCCTTAGAATCCTTATCTAACAAGCCTGAAATCAAAAACTGTTGTTGAGTTGCATCTTGACAGGAATGTCGTATCTTCTGTAAGCTTTATTTTGACAAGGTCAGAAGAGATTAATAACTTCTGTCATAACTAAAATGCAACAACAATTCTCTACCCAATTGTCACTGTGAACATTTAATAATTATATTAATTATCTCATATCTTTTTAATGTCATTTCCATCTATATTTAAATAAAAAGAAGCATTTTGAAATAATTTCCTTTGGGGACATTTCATTTTGCTCTCTCAGGCCTTTGTCTTTTATCTCTTTTACAATTTAAGCTGGTTTTAATTGTATCATACTGTACTCATCACACCATATGAGATGATCCCAATAAAACCTTGGCCTGAATTCGCTAACACAATGGGTTTCTTCACGTCAGAATTTACAGTGAAGATTCCCTAATGATAAACAATTACTATGTTATGCTTATGGCATCAATCAGTGCAATTAAGGCACGTACAGAAAATGGACTCACATAAGTGAGCCTTTAAAAAAAACGTTATGTCTGATAGTGTTTTGCTTATGTGTCACCATTGCAACTACTCTATTTGTAACTGCACCATGAGTTTCAAGTCATCTTATTCCGTCTTCCTATAGGTTGCTTTTAGACGAGCATTGTAGCAGTGACGCTGAGATTTTTTTTTTTAAATAAAAAATTTCAGACACTGCCAGAACTTTGTCGTCTTTGGCTGTCTTTGGTTGTAATGGCACTAAATTTGTCCGCGGATGAGCATGTCACGTTAGAAGTTCTAACACTGCCTGTCTTTCTTTTGCAATTTTTGCCTGTGTCAGAAAAATTGGGTCATAAACCATACAATATAAACAAGGCTGTACTGTATGCACAGGCTGATGGATTCCAAATGTGTTCAGTGAGTTATTAAAAGCCTGAAGGTTCTGCTGTTTTCCTGCCTTTGATGCTGTGCTCTACTGTTCTTGAAATTCCCTCAAATATCAAATACTGTCACCTTTTTTTCTACATGATCGGTGTAATGAAATCAAACTGAAATAAGTTTGCTGTATGTATAATTAAACTGTAATTAAACTTCTTAGTTTATTGTTCTGTAGCACAGTGTAAATCTGTTAATATGCAGAGTGCTGCTGCTGCTTTGTTTGCTTGATTGGCTCCAGTGATGCACAGCACATTTTATCTATTCGACTCACCCAGGTGCAACAAATTAGTGGCATAATGAAACCGGCATTCAGCCTCAGACAACAACGTGCCACCTGGTCATTCACATTTCAACTTATCATTCAAATCATCTTGGTTCCCAGATGTTTGCCAGACCAAAGCAGAAAGACATCACAAATATTGGGTATCGAAAAGATGACAACTATGCTTTTCATATTGCACCAGTTTAAATGCTTATCTTTTGGAGAAGATCTTGTTTGAAAATTTTCCTTATGCTTAATGAACCGGTTTGGTACTCGGGCAGCTGCTCAGTGATCTCACTGCTTTGACTTTTTTTTTTTAAATCATGGTCAATCATCAGGTACTGTATACAGAAAATAAAGAAAGTCCTTGCTGTGCGTTGTGTACGACTGGCACTGTGGTTTCAGGCCAAATACTCCAGGAAGCATATTAGAAATTTCTCCTCACCCACAAAGCACTGTGGGTCTGCTGGTCATTAATGAAACCGCACAAAAACTTATCATCTTGATTAAACATGTCAGTCCAGAACAATGATACAGAGTCATATATGCTGCCAGAGGGGTTTGTGAAGTGAGACAGGTAGACATTTCATTCACGCAGAAACCATTAGCTCTGGATCTCTATTAACTGAACGGACATTCCATTCCTGAATGAATACTGCTCCTGACAAGCATGCTGCCCAGATGTACCAGAGTACTGATGTCTTATTATTGTTTCCCATCTCCTATGTGTTCTGGCTGCCTAAGAAGTATATCAAAGATCCAGCACATGCATAAAGATGAAGGTGTAAAAAGGTTAGCCTTTCAGAATATTGATTTATTTTAAACCTGCATGTTTTTTTTTTTATATTCACTACTTTCAATATTATATCATACATAATGTCAGCATCTCACCATTCATGCCATGTAATGTTTAGCCTCCTTGACTGAAGGTTGAGAGCCATATTTGCATATACAAATAGCTAATAATATAATTATATTCAAAAATGACACCATTATAATTAAAAGCAGTAACTATAAAAAAAAAAACGTTTCAATCACTGAATCATATTGTTTTTAGTTTATTGAATTGAATTGATTTTAATTTACAATGATCTCTTTTGAAATGAATGAATTATAATGAGATGAAATGAATTAAATTCATTCACTGCAGCCCAAAGATTCACACCTCTCATCTCACCTCTCATCTCATCTTGTATCTCCATAATTATACAAATGGCTTTAAACAGCATTGCGTGACACAAAAAGTTTGAAATTATGAAGCACTTTCTATTAAAACAGCGCAAGGATTGAAAACATCATATTTACCTTTTCCTGAAATAAACCTGTACTCTTTGGAGGTACACATACATCACTGAGAGTGATATCAACAGTATTTAACATGATAACATTTTGACACCAGGATAATGTGATTCTTCTTGGCTTTAACAAGCCTGATTTCTCTGGTTACAGTGTGTCTACAGGAAAAAAACTCACATTTTCCTCACCACCAAAATTAAAGTGTCTGCAATAAACTCCAGCACAGATATTGAGCCTTTCCATTGTGGCGCCCAAGACTCATCACTTGGTTGAATGTGCTTACACACTTTCACAATAAGCAGTTCACTATAGTAAAAAGGACTGCTGTAAAAAAAAAAATTACCATTTTTCATTCATCTTCAGTAACTGATTTATCCTGGTCAGGGTCATGGTTAATCCAAAGTCAGTCCTGGGAATTCATGAACATGAAGCAGGAATACTGAATAGGATTCCAATCCATCGCAGGACACCATGCTCACACACACACACATTCAGACACTCATTCACAAATTGGGGCAATTCACCTCTCAGCATGTTTTTGAACAGTGAGAGGAAAGCTGGAGAACCCGCAGAAAACCCCTGAGGACACAGGGAGAACATGAAAACTCCACACAGACAGTAACCCAAGCTCAGTATCAAAGTAGGGAGCCACTGCGTCCTATGCCACCCAAAGGAACAATAAGCTACATTTCCTTTATTTATTTCCAGGCTCTGTTGGAAAAGTATAAATTCATCATATAAGTTTGTGCCTATGCATTCCAAACCATGCACTATGTAATCTCATATGCTGGCAAAACTTTAGACACTTTGGAGTAAATATATCTGCTATGTAGTAGGGTACGTTAACTGAGTAGAAATACCACACTGAAGTGGGTTTTAGGGATTTTTCTGCGTGACTTGTATGTGTGGAACTTTTACTTTCATGCATTTTGAAAAGCAAATGGCTATTTCCACTCAAAAAATATCTTCAGACACCTAGGTTACTTACTGCAGCTGTTTCAAAAAAATGAAAACACCTTACTGGACGTTTTTGATAGCATAATGTAGCACATATTTTGTAAAAAGTTTAGTAATGGGTTGAGTGAAGAATAATAGTTGAAAATCACTGGAATTTTATTTATATCTTGTGCTGTTGAACCCATAGGAGACAGAAGTGAAGAACACGGGGATGAACTCAGGTACATACGTTGTTAGTTATTTGTTATTACTTTGATTCAACACTTTATCCTGGCCAGGGTCGTGGTAGACCCAAATCCTATGGATGCCACTGCAAGGCACCATGCACACACATTCACAAACTCATTCACACCTCTGGGCAATTTATTCAGAGGTCAGAGGAAACTGGGGAACCCAGGAAATCCATGTGGACACATAGAGAACATACAAAAAGGAACATGGAGAATACGTGGAGAACATGCAAAACTCCACACAGTAACGCGAGCTCAAGAACCGTGAACCCTGCAGCTGTGAGGAGCAATGCTACCTGCAACCATGCTGCCCAGATCTAGTTTATATTGTTATAATTATATGCTTTCAGCACTGACTCTGGTTAATCTGCATCAGTGCAGCACTGACTGCAGTTTAGTCTGTGTGCACCTTCCCCAAACTGTTGCCACAAAGTTGGAAGCACAAAATTTTCTAGAATGTCTATGTACAAAGCGTGGTCCATAAAGACATGGTTTGCCAAGGTTGGTGTGGAAGTACTGTAGTGGCCAGCGCAGAGCCCTCACCTCAACCCCACTGACCACCTTTGTGATGAACTGGAATACCGACCACATGCCAGACCTCACAGTCTTCGCCTGACATTGGTGCCTGACCTCACTAATGCTCTTGTGGCTAAATGGGCAAAGCCCCACAGAAGAGCATGGAAAGAGAATGGAATGTTGAACAAGCACATATGGGAGTGATTGGCCAGGTATCCACATACCTTTGGCCATATAGTGTATCTAGATGAGGAAACAGGTTAGATGTACTAACAGACTATGTTTTAACAGATTAACCTGAGCTACTGTGTGTGTACCACATTGGTGGCTATGGAATGATTATTCCTCAGTCTGTTTCAGCCCTGTTAAATTTCTAGTCATATACGTCTGTCACTATAACCAGAATACTGAGAAACTGCTGGTTATGAGAACCTACTAATATTCTTCTTTTTTTTTTAATGGGATTGGTATCACAATTTTTAAAGTAATACAGAAAAAGTAAAGTCTAGACAAATATCCAAAAAAGATTTTTGACAGAATATGAGTGGGACAAAAAAATTACATGTAATTTCTTTCGCTACAGTCTCTATGATTATATGAACAATTTCTTGAATGTCCAATCAGTGGACTGATTGTGAGTAAGAACTGATAGCCCATTGTAGCACAGGAGACAGGAATTGCTACAATATGTCGGGGAAAAAGAACTACAACAGCACCTTGGCAGTTATAATACTACACTAACTCCACAGTTTAGCTCACTACCATAATTTAAAATAATAATAATTATAAATAAATTAAAGAGTCCTAGTTTTCATGCTGTCAGTAACTGAGTATAATAGGACCAGGCATTCATATATATGTAACTGCTAAATTACCTATAGATGACTAGTTAGCTGCAATTACACTAGCTTACATTTTCACAGGCAATGTTTCACTTTTTTAGCCAAAAATTTCAAATTATACCTCAACACCCAACATTTTATTCAGTGGCTTTAGCTTGCATGTGTCACAGGTTTTGCACTGTTATTTGCTCGGTCAGTTATCAGCAATAGTGGAAAGAGTATGAAAGACACAGACGTGAGTAAAAGTACTGCTGTTGTAGTAATAATTCACCTGAGCTGCAAAATGCCTATATCTCAATGGGTTTTGGTTCACGTAATTTGCAGATCATTATCATGCTGTTTTCTTTGAATCATTTAAAACTTAAGATACCTGAAAAATTGCGTAGAAGCGTAGGCTTTTTCCTGGAATCTGCCTTATTTTGATTAGGTCTCGAAATTTCTGAAGGTTTTCGAATTATTGAAAATGTATAGAAACTGTTTTTTAATGGCGTCTTTAACAGTTAAATGCATTTTCCTTACTCTGTTGAATATTTTGTTTTTAAAAACCTCAATTAGAAGTAAAAGTTTTATGATTTAAGTTTACTCAAAAATAAAATCACCATTACACTGAACCATGTTCTCACGTACTGTAAAGAGAGTGCATGCAGTTCATTACTTTCCACCACTGTTTATCAGTGATTTATGATTTACATTGCATTATTATTTATCAAACTACCATTATCAACATTATCCAAGTTTTATACATACGTTGCCAGAAAAGATTCTTTAGAGTGATGGCATAAAAGAACCAATTTTGGTTCCCTAAAATCCAGTTTCATTCCATGACATTTTAGCCATAGATGTTGCCATAATAAACAGAAGAACCAGTTTCCACCACAAAGCTAATACTACATAACATTTATAGTGGAAAAGGTTTTTAGTTCTCTGTGGCACCTACACAACTGGTTAAAGGTCCATCACTCAGAATATATATTATTACTCTAAAGAACCTTTCCTGTCACTTTTACTTTTGAAAGTGTAGTTAACTAATGTAGCAAGTAAATTCTGTGGCTAAACGTTTCAAGATACAATATCATCCATAATCCTGAACAAGACTGGTCCAAAGCCATAGAGCTTACTTAGCAACATTCATTGATTCATCTTCAGTAGGCACTTTATCCTTGTCAGGATCGCAGTGGATCCGGAGCCTTTACCACTAACCCTGTGTGTAAGGCAGGAATACACCCCGCATGGGAGGCCATTCCACTACGCTGCTTATTTAGTAACATCACAAACTGAATTCATACTGTATGTCATTCTCCATAAATCATTTTACAGAAACACTGAGAAAGTCTCTTTTTAAAATGTAAAAATGTGAACATTGCTCTGTGTTAATAACTTTTTTTTTTTTAAACAAAACAGCACAACATCTTTATAACTAGTCAGCCATGAGATAGAATCACATTTTATAGTTTAGCTGTACTTAAAGCCTGTTATTTAAGTAGGCCAATTTCCTTTCCTTTTCTTTTTATCAGGTAACTTTAACTTTTACATGATGTTTATTTAACTCTGGTATGGCTATTGGGTACTTTATACAATCCTGCTGCATTGTTTCTGTGAAACTACACTGCATATTTTGCTCTTTTCTTGAGACAAACTCGAGGTCAGGTTCAGATAAATAGCTTGTGTTAGCACAGGTTTGAGTCACCTTGCATGCTGATGGTGGTTGCTGAGCAACGATACAAGAGCACGGTTGTAAGACGGTGTTCCAATTGTGCCAAAACAAAGTGTTATGAATGTGGCATTTATAGTCAAAAGGTGCATGTGAATGACTCATAAAATGTACTGATTATGCAGTTACACAATAATTCTCTTTTGTCTTAAAATCTCACTGGAAGAATGTGGACAATCAATTTTGTTTTTCCTTTCTAAAAGAAGCTTAGCAAATAAAAGAAATTTAAATTAAATTAAATGAAAAATCTAAGTACTTCAGAAAGAATAATATTCGCAGTGTGAAGGACAATTTTGAACATATTTCCAGATTAGGTATTCTGAAATTAAAATGAAGATATTTCCTTGAATATCCTACTAAAAGTAAGCACTGTTATGGATGGTGATGGATTGCTTTTTAATTGAATGCTGGTCTAATGGGCACATTATGCATACACAAACTATTATGGAGTAAAGAAAAAAGTTTTACAATAAAAAGACAAAAATACCTTGAGATTACAAGCAAGCCCTAAAAGCTTTTTTTTTCCTTCCTTCCTTTGCAATAATTATTTTACCACTTGTTATTTTGGACTGATTTGCTGCATTAATTATTTTTTGCAATAGATTTTTGGCAATACTTTTTGTCTATTTGTTCATTTGCAGTTCAGTTTTTATGCTTCTTTTCAAAACAGGTATGGACATTCAGACAACAAATGTATAGTGCACCAGATTAGGAACAAATGAAGCCGTGTATCTGGATAGCAGAGCTGGCCATTCTTTTTACACAACAGCCCATTACTATAACTTATCTGTTTTATGAATCTGCATCAAAACAAACTGGCCCAGGTTAACAAAGACTATTGTTAATCTGATATTAACCTCCAATATGGCACAGACCCGGTTAAGTAGTGGCACAAATGCAAGTCAACGGAACCAACTTGTCAAAAATGATGGCTTATTAAACATAATTATGACTGTTGGCACCACAGCAAATTCTGTTAAAATATTTTCACAGATAACTGGTGTTTTGATGGTCATTTCACTGACTGTCAGTGGGTCTCACTTGTACATTTTTTAGCAATATTTTGTGTGGGCCAAACATTTTTCGTAGGCCAAACTGAACAAAATATTCCTAACTGGAAAATTTCAGTAACACTGATTTTTTTTTAAAAAAATTTTACATACTCACATGCATATGTTGATGAACGTCAATTACATGTAAAGTACAAAGCTCTTGCATGCCACAGCTCATTTGCATTTAGGGACACCAACAAAACTCCATAAAAGGAAAAGTTCACAGAGAGCTGAAAGTGCAAATCAATGATAAAATGGTGAAAGAAAATGAATTCAAGAGAAGCAGAATTGGAAGTTATTTTGACCCACATCTACGTCAATAAAAAAATATTATTTAACAGAGTAACAGCAACTGAAGAGGCCAAAATTTGGAGACATATTACAGAATTAGATGTGAATTTAGCGAGGTGAAAAGAAAATAGTTTGACAAAAAAGTTCTTTTGAAAACTGAGAAAAAAGATATCTACACTGTACCCAGATGATCATGGACACCAAGCACCTCATAGAGGTGCACCGTTAACACACTGTTATTGTTTTAAGTGTCTTGGCGTGTCAACCGTATACTGTCAGCCAGAAGTCTGTCACGCCAACACACTCTTCAGCCTCTCAAACCCCAATGCACCCTCCCTGATGCCATGTTGGAAAAGCAGGACATCATGCGTCGTAAGGAAGCCTGATGTATTCTGGATGCCTGATGATGGGCACACAGCACACTAGGGAGTATACAGCACACTGCAGCTTGAGACATACCAGATCGGTCACTTATGGGTCACAGTGCTGGCTCTAAAGTGTTGAGCAGCATTAAAAGAAGATGCTGGGGCAAATGCAAGCAACTTCTAAGCCAGATGAGCCATTGCAGTGTGTCTTTCATTTTATACAGGAGCATAATAGAAAGACCGGTCTTATTTGTCTTAATTTTTGGAATTTTAGTTGGCTCGCTTTCTTTCTATAATTATTAATAGATTTCTTCCATATGTAATATTTCTTTAATTAATGCTTTTAATAGGAAGCGACTGGTTTTCACAAAAGTACCAATATATTCGCATGTGTAATTGAAATAAAGTTATATAACTTGACAGTGTATAAAAATTATATAAATTATATTATTAATATATTGCAGTAATTAATCACCAATTACTGTATATGATTTGAAGCCTATCAGATGAGATTTAGTGAGTCTCTTTAATTTATACATACTCAGGAGCTCTCACAGGATACAAAATTTTTTTCAAACTTAAAGGATTTTCATTAATACCACATTTCTTGTGTATATGCTCCTACTTCCATCCATCCATTTTCTGTACCGCTTATCCTACACAGGGTCGCGGGGAGCCTGGATCCTATCCCGGGGGACTCGGGGCACAAGGAGGGGTACATTCTGGATGGGGTGAAAACCCATCGCAGGGCACAATCGCACACACACACACACACACTCGGGACAATTTAGAGATGCCATTCAGTCTACAGCGCATGTCTTTGGACTGGGGGAGGAAACAGGAGTACCTGGAGGAAACCCCCAAAGGACGGGGAGATCATGCACACTCCACACACACAGGGCGTGGAAGTGCGAAGCAAACGTGCCAACCATTAATCCACCCATACTCCTACTTACAATTTAGAAATGAATTCATTCATATCCAGCTTCATAAATGAGACCTATTGGCTGTATACTTGGTATAAGTGGTTTGCACACAACACTATCACTGGTACCAAATATCCACTGTCAAGCTTAATTGCTTTGAGGCTGCATGCAGTGCATTAGTGTGCTGCTAGTTTCTAGCCCCAAATGAATGAATCTTGTGCATATGTGGGAAGTGATGAGCTTATATACAGCTCATCACTTCCCACATAAGCACAAGATTCATTCATTTGGGGCTCTAATGTATTCTCTGAGTTAAAGTAATCTCACAGTCCATCTTACATTTTCTATAGTTAAATAATGATATAAATCAAAAGAATACTACCACATCGGTTTTTGCTGACAAACATTGTGCTGTGCGCCAGACCCAGTCCAAAGGCTTTACACAGGGGCCCAAGGGTAACCTGTTACAGTTGCGTACTAGTACACAATATATATTTCAGTTCTTAGAATTATGTATTTTTTTGCCAGTTAGCTGGAGCACAATGCCTCCTTGGTAGTGGCCAGTTAAAGAGCAATCTTGCACTGGACTAGAGATTAGTGTTTTCTCTTCTCTTTATTCTGTGAAAAGAATGCAAATGAATGATTTTGTCATTAATAGTATGCAGTGTGTTTAAGTGGGTGTTAAATAACATTGTATAATTCTGGTTTGGTGTTAACAATTCAGGTTTTCTCATCAAAACACATTTGTTATGTTAACTTGAAGGGAGACCATTTACTCATGTTCTCTGATCACTTTTTCCCTTTCAGGACTGATTAAGTCATTGCAGTTGAGCTGCAATCTTTTATAGAGGGCCATCCAAAGTGCTCACCCAGAGCCAGTCCTTATAGTATATTTATATATTTATACTATACAATCCTGGGCAAAAAAAATGTGCAAAGTCAAAATATTAAGCTTTTAATGGTCTTAACAACAAATAATTGGTCAGGAAATCAGCAAGAATTAAACAAACAGATAAAGGAATATTGGATAACTTGTTAATATTGGATATTTTTGCCTTTGAATTATTTAAATATTCTTTTTTGTTATATAGCATTTTAAAAACAAATTAAAAATAATATTATTGATATCTACAAATAATATTTAATAGAAATACAAACAAATTGTAATATACAATACGTTTTTAAATGCTATGTTTGTTACATTGTTATATTTGTCCAAATAGGAGACTGCACACGTATGATCCGATAAGAAAATTTTGGCCAAATCAGTATATTTGGTGAAAATAGGATACTGGGTGGTAAATAAACACAGCAATAAGGTTAAAAAAAAAAAAAAAAAAAAAAACAGCAATTATGTAGCTATTCAGTTATTAATAGCTTAACTGGGTGCTGCTTTATTTTGATTGCGTCTTATTTTATTTATCTAAATTATCTAAATAATACCTCTGAAGTAAGTTTAAGTGAGTTCTAGAGCCACATCATAAAGCAGATGTCCAATGGTAAATGGTGAGTTTTTTGCCTAATTTTCTTTAAAAAAAAAAAATTCCACTCATATTTCAAAAAATAAAGAATATTTCACACCTAGAAAATGTTGCCACAGTGTAGCAATAGCTGAATTCACAAATGTTGCACAGTTAACATGGCCATTTCACCAGGTTTTCTTCAGGTCCCTTCTGACCTGACAATGTTCTAAGTGTAAATTATTTGACAGCATGGACTGACGATCACACAGTATAGGACTTAATCATTTACTATTTACAAGGTCACGGTTCCACTGCCATCATGGTTTATGAACCATGACTGCTACAATACTTTAGACAGATCATGGGTCTCTCCTGCAACTGTAGTATATGTGCACTGTATCTGACTGGTGTATGAAGATGTCAGCGGCAAATCGAACATAATTTAGTGCAATATTTTATATAATGTTTTTTTGTACCATCACATTAATACAGAGAACAAAGTGATCATTCATACAAGAATATCAGGTTTACACCAATATGAACTCACAAAGAAGAAGAAGTCCAGAATAAGAAGAATACAGCTGGAGCTGTAGACATGCAGGAGCGGGGGCATTGTCAAGCATCAGCTGCAGAACAAGGGCTCAGTGAAAATTAGCAATTAACAAGGAATGGTTTACACCCATGCATTGTGAATGGCAGCCTGCTTAGGGGGCTTTCACACTTGGTGTTTTTTCTGCAGAAAAATTGCTGGCCTGAGAACTTTTTGTGCCGATTTGAAAATAGCAGATCACATGATGTGTACGTTGTTACTATAATGGTACCACTTATCCAGTACAAGTTAACTGCCCAATAAGCAGAAGCAGTAGCAGAAGAAGAAGAAGAAAGGAAGAAAGAAAGAATCATTTTCAACATTTAGTCTGAAGATGGTGAGCAGGAAGCCACTTGCATAGCAAGCTATGGCTTAGGAGACAGAAAATTAAGAGGAGTGCTTGTGCAACTAGACAGAATTTAGACTACTGTAAGCTTAAAATGGGGCAAGCTGTGACATCAGATATGAATAAACCTCCCACAACTAACTGTTGTCTTTAGTTACAGTGCAACATTAAAATATTGAAAATATCTCAGACTGAACATATTGTTAACCTCCTATTTTTGTCTCCCGAGAGGAGATTTAAAAAAAACAAAAAAAAACCAAAAAGAGTGGTCATAGACCATTTAAAAATCCCAGCTGTGTCACTTTCTCTTGTGCCCTTATTCCCTCACAAGTGATCCAGGGTGATATTAAATCAAAATTAATGCTTTATCATTGCTGTATTGTCAAGGTTGTCTAATTTATCTGCCTCACTTGAAGCAAGCAGAGTGAGTCCAGCTTGGAAGCAGTCATCATGGATGTTGGTGAATGAATGAATGAATGAATGAATGAATAGTAACCTCTTTGTTTCTTAGGAAAAGGATTAGTTAAATTTGAAGCATGTACCCTTTTACCCAAATTGCACAGCAAGACCAATGGCACAACAGATTTGCCTGATTAACAGCCTTTCTAAAAATAAGAATGGATTTGAGACTGACACGAAATGATAAACTATGCCAGTGAAAGAAAAGCCACAGAAACAACAGCAAACTGCAGTGAAAATAATTAGTGGAAGCTTGTTTGTTCCGTTTTTAATACATCCTGATAAATGCCAGAAAAGGCCTATATTCCTCTCAACTAGATCAAACTATATTGCTACAGGCTACATGGTCCACCAGATTCAATTAGCCTTTTTAATCATTTATCATAGTGTACAAGCACACATAGCTTTTGCTATTGTACAGTAATGCCCATAGAGTGGGCAGATATTTAACTTAGATATGTATCCAGAGTTATACAGTTTACCCACAGATAAAGCGTGTCAAGTAGGCCCATTGCTATCTTTTCCAATAGTAATATTTCAAATTTCTCCATTTCTACTCAGCATTCACCCAAACTGAGCTTTGTGATGGATGAGGTCCTTCATAATGTCACCATCTACTGAATATTTCAGGTAATGAGTGATGGAAATGCTCAGCAGAGGCTATAAGCGAGGACGGAACAGTAGTCTGTTTATGAGTTTTTAGCACTGCAGCCGTGATCCGCTCTGCTTGAACCTGACACATGACTCATGTGTGTAAGACAACACTGCTCAGCGTTTGCTGTCATGATCAGGTCGGCAGTTGTGCATATTTGTTGAATGCACAGCAACGTCATGCTGCAGGATGAGACACCTTTCCCCCTTATAAAAATGGTAATGCTAAAATCTCATCATTGTCTCCAGTCCATTTTAAATGCATGCACAATAACACAAATGCAGTATTCATGAGAGGGTTCGGCTAAGAGATGACTCTATTGTTGTGCTATTGGAGAGATAAGCATGATAGAAATAGCAAAAGCTTTGATAGAATTTGCCTTGTAGCAGAAAAAAGATAAGCCCGTATGATGATGTTGTCTCTTCTATCCAGAGTTGTGATAGGTCTTAAGTTCTAAAGAAATTAATTTGTGCAGTTATATCTAGAACAAATTCATTCTAGCTGACTATGTGCACCCAACACTCACGATCCCAAGAAAACAAAGCAGGAGAGAAAGAGATGCTGAAACTTCCTATCAAAAGTGTCAGATTTACTCAGCAACATTTCAACTTCCAGTCTAAATAATTCAGTTTATGCGCAGAAACAAAGTTTAAAGCAAAAATGTAAATTGCTTTTTTTTCTGGACAAAAAATGAGTTATGAGACCTTTCAGCCCTACACTGGAAAATAATCAATGTTTAATTTCTGCACCAAAATGTATTGACATTGAGACACTTTGGAGCAGTTCCAGTGAAATGAGATTGTATTTTGCATGAACAGATGTTTTCATTAGTGCTTTGTTTTTAACCTATCAATGTAACTTGACATTTCATGAAAATTTGTATTTTCCCCAGTATTGGCAAATGTTGTGAACATGCTAATGTAGTGTGACAAAATACTGAGAAAACCTAGGATATTTAATTATGATGGAATTGAAAGCAAAACTAGCTGGAGCAGTTTATATTCATTCTTACGAGCCTCTTACCAATGATGAACTCATTGTAATGCACACCCTCGTATGGTTTAGTGCTTTTTTTAAAATGGCAACAAAAGCAATATGATCAAATCCATCGTTCATTTGCAATAAACAATTCTTCTGCCACACAATGTAGTCTATTAACAAGAAGCTATGAACAGAGCAATGGTTTAAGTATATCACTGACACTGGTTTAAAATGTGGTGCATTAATACAGAATTCAATTATTGTTATGCAGTCACAGGTGTGTGTGTTTGTGTGTATATATTGAGGATTTTAGAATGGCCTTGATTGCGGCTCAGCCAATCAGATCCGTTTTATAACAGAATTTTTTAGAAACCAAACCAACCCATTGCAGGGCACAATCATGCACACACACTACGGACAATTCAGAAACACGAATCAGTCTACAACGCATGTCTTTGGACTGGGGGAGGAAACGGGAGTACCCAGAAGCAACCCCCGAAGCACGGGGAGATCATACAAACTCCGCACATGCAGGGTGGAGGCAGGATTCAAACACCCAACCCCACTAAGCCACCATGCCTCCGTGTCAGATATTATTTAAACACAAAATATCTATGAGTAGTCTAAAAGGAGTTTCCTTTCTATCGGAAGGTTGAGGTGTTGTCACATTTTTTACTGCAAATATGTCACAACACTATTACTCTGCTCCTTTATGAAAATGTCACCCCAAGTTTATAATTACTCTCCAAAAGCTTACTATTCAGCACCTGCTTGCCCATGAAGTGCTTATAGAGAGAACAACTTTTTTTTTGAAGTGCCTATAGAAGAGAACAACTGATAACAAATTTTGACCGCACTGTCTTCACCCCCCCCCCCCCCCCCACCACCACCACCACCCCCCTTGATATGTGACACTATATTGCTGTACAACAAGATGGGGTTGCATCCATCCACCAAACAAATAACAAAATGGGAGTGTATTGCTGTCTTCTTTTATAGTGCCATTTCTCCAGCTCGCTGTGCCTCATAAAGAGTTGAGTCCTCATTCAAAAAAGCACTGCTCTGGTTCTGTGCTGCCTGCAAAGGTATAACAATGCCAATTGTTCTGTTTATGTGCACAGTTATAGCAAAGCAGCCGTTATCAAGCCTAAACTGAAACAGCAAGAACATCATGAATGCCAAATTTCATCATTTGAACTAATAGAAAAAGAAGATAGAAATGTTTCCAACATCAAATGTGATTCAATTAACATCACAGCATAAGCAGAGCAAACATTCTGTTCAAAGTAGAGAGTTGGCTGCTAGCCATAGCTGAATAAATGAGTAGCTTGTGTCGAGGATAAAAAGCCCTTTGAAAGACTGACTGATGATCTCTCTAGAGAGTAAAGGTTAAGAGGGTTTAAGTGTTGAATACGGATGGTTTGCCTATTAAGCTGTTTAACAACACTTTCCATGGTAAACCAAATGCAGATGAGCGTGTGGTCAAATGTTCTAATAACATGATGGACTAAAATAGACCAAACACTGTCTCACTCAGAGCTGCAGCTTGCATGCTATTACTGAGATCTATTTTTGATTCTGTTCATATTAGTGCATGTTTACAATACATCCTGTAACAGTTTCCCAGTTTGCTCCAGTTGTGTGTTCTGGTCTGATTAAATCTAGTAATTACAAGCAAAAGGGAGTTCCTGGGCATGTTCTCCTCATGTCTGCACGGGCTTCCTTCAAGTTCTTACTGAAGATGAATGAATGAAAAAGAAAAAAGTGATTTTTATGATCATAAACCAAAGTCAAAACAAAAAACAGGATAGCTAAACTACTTCTTCTAAGTAACTAATCATTCACTTACCTTTTTGGTCAAGTTTGCTTGTCCAAATTTCTACAAATTTTGAGACCACAACATTTTAGTTATTTGCATCACCGTTCATTCTTCACGCTTTTGTTTGTGTCTTGTATGGAATCATAGTGCTACAGTTCATCAAATAATGATAAGAAGTAAGGACATTTATAGATATGGAAAAAATGGGAACGACTCAGGTAACATTACACTTCATTCTCCTATGTGTCAAGAATGGTGCATGCAGACAACTCCAAAACGTGAATCACACTCAGAAACAGGAAACAGGCGATTTATGAACAACAATAACCAGGTAATCCAAAGAGCAATAACGAGGAAACAGAACAATATCGGAACATAGAAACACGAGGGTTTAAATATATAAACTAATCAAGGGGCAAACTGAAAATAGATGCGAGTAATAGAGACATTACGAGGGAGACAACCAGTAATGGGACACGGGTGGAGACAAGACATGAACCAAAACAAAAACACACATGGCAATGTAAACAAGCATGAGACAACCCGGAAGAGTGAGCCGTAGTGCTGCGGGCTGTTATGCATTCTGAGCGCCTCTGTGCTCGACGTGAGGGGGAAATTCCTGACACTATGGAGCAATGGAGTACAAGGTAAGGCTTTTTAAAATTTTGCCACTTCTCTGATGAAGATAGATACGAGAAAATATTCTTTTCCCAGTCAAGTGAAATTTCTGCTGAAGGTTAGCACATTTTAAGGGTCTTTCCTAAATAATTCTTGGTTTTAAGGAAGTAAAATAAATAAAATACTGTGTTCTACTGTGTCAATTACAGATATGCAGAGAAAACCTCAGCTAATTCATGTATTGTTAAGGCTTTGTAGCCATTCCAATTTGAAAGTCTTGCAACATCTGTGAGTTTATTACCACTGACCAGTACGTAATAGACAATTTTGGTTAATTACGTGGTTATTAAGCTGTTTTCCACTCTAAATATAGACTGAGATACCCTCCAAATGAATCTATTAATCTGTTACTGAAGTGCTTTAATCAGAAGCATATCTCTCTGTGAGTAACATCCTCTGGAGAGAGCTCACACTTCTGACATGTCTGGACAGTTTCATTCAATAAGGACTTGCCTGATCAGATCTTTTTGCTCAACATCTATACTTCTCTTGCTCTAAAAGACTTCTGGGTCGTCCACTGCTGAAAGCCACTTGAGAAAACAAGTGCAAATGCAGGACATGCAGAGTGAATGGAAAACAAATTTAAAAAAGTGCCTCAATTCCATGACATTTTGCGTTGATGCTGCCTTTTGCTTGATTTTTGACTAAGGACATTTCAAGTGTGAACGTGGCACAGTTAGATCAAATTTGAAAGATCCACGCTTTATCTAGGCAAAGGAAGATGCCAGAGAAATGAACCAAGCTTAAAGGTGCAAGTAGCTAATGAACTAACTAATCCACCTGCTGGAATGGGTGTTGAGAGGAACTCAGAGGAAATCCGCACAGACACAGGGAGAACATGCATAATAACATTGCATCAGAGCTCAGGATAGAACTGGTTACCCTGGAGCCATGAGATGGCAATACACTGCACCACTGTGCTGCCCTGTGAGGCCAGCTTAAATGTTCAGCTGCTGATTTACCATGTCAACGAAGGAAGAGCTGACATTTGATTTAAAGCATGTATTTTCCCTTGAGAAAAAAAATCACAGCCTGATAGACCCTACAAACTACAAAATCCAGTATTACAGTCTTTCGGGGTTAGTTTGAACAAGAAGAGTGCCTTGCGAACATGTTACACTTTCTATTACATTTTCAAGCTGGTAATTGGAATGCATTTTGTAACTGAAAATAATATTTTTTATTGCTCTGTGCCCACTACACAATTTGTCTCATTAAATCTGCAACAGCCCTAATCTCCGATCCCTTTACTGGCCCTCTGACTAAAAACAAAACGTGTCAATAAGACATTCCAATGCTTGCATAGTAAAAAGAAAAGTTGAATCTCTAGTTACACTAGTGATGCTGCATTCCAGGGTGTTAATATGTAGATGACTATTTTCAATCCCATAAAATAACTCAAGACTTTGGTCAGTGTTTAATCATAAACAGAAAGGCTTTTTTATATTTATATACAGCAATGATATACAGTAAAAGCAACACTGCATGAAGATATCAATATATTGTAAAAAGTGGGCCTTTGTTAGTTTTTATACTTGTGGCTTGTAGCATCTTCCAAAATCAATGAAATTTGTAAAATGAACGCCCCTTTAATGTAAGAAAAATCTTGGATAAAGAATTAAGAGCTAAGAAAGCGATTAAATCATTTAACACTCTATGCACAGTAAACCATTTTGTTTACCTTAACATTCAATAAATCTCTTAATTAAACCAAGAATGAGTCTTTTTATGTTTTAGCTTTTTACATTTGAGATACAGTGTAAACTGAGGAAATTAGCTGCTTCTTTTCGGTACTCTGTGTGTTATCCTTATTGAATATTGACAACCTTTCATGGCTCCGGGCAGTGGCGATGTTAAGGCCAATTAATTTGTCTTTTAAAAAGGAAGTAGAGACTTGAAGAAGGAAAGAGAATATGCCACCTTCCAGACAAAGTTAAAGAGACACAACAGTAAACCACCCATGTCTGTATGTACAAAACCTACAGTATCTCTCTTGGATAAAAGCACTTTCACATGCTTTAATTTTGCTATTATATATTATTGACTTTATGTTTTTAAATACACACAACCCTTCAAGTGCCCCTTAGCTTTCTTTCAGCTCATTTAGTTTTACCATTCTTAAAACCAGTTTACTTCCTCAATCTTCCAAATAAATGACACCATCTTCAGGCTGATTCCAATATCCCTTGAAATGAAACAGGATTTTCACAGATTGAGAAACTTGGCTGAGAATGGAAGAAGATTTTTTTCTGTAAGCTTGCCCCAGATTTGCTGTTGCTTACTGCATTCTTTTTGAACAGCATCCAAGGAGGCATGCACTAGCGATCAATTAGGGCAGAGCAATACTTCAGAGCATGAGCCCACGGACACATTAATTCTGCTGGCTGGCAGACAAAGCTTAAGACCATAAAATATTTAGCACAATCAGGATGCAATAAGATGGGGAGTATTCCCTCTTATCCGAAGGCATTCACAATGGAACCCATCAGGATTAATGGGTAGGTATGACCATATAGAAAAAAAAAACAAATAGTGTATTTCAAATTGCTGTAATGCTCAGAGCAATTGCTAAAAATTACCAGGTGTATGGTGTAACAGGCAGAATTTTAAACATAATTAATAACTACTTACAAGATATGTTTGCCACAAGCATGTTAGCCCTCCTGCCCTCCTGTCCTCATTCTGTTGGTTACCATATAAAAGATTTAAAATGCACGTGCAGTGTCGACAGTGGAAAACTGGAAAACAAAATGCCAAACAGCAACAGATATGCATCTGGCCTTTTTTTTTTCACCTTTCACAGCCAACCTCCAAAGCATATCATCTTTGGAAGAAAGGCTTGTGCAGTTACTTTTATATATTTCATTGCTACTGCAATGATGGACTGTTATGTTGTTGTTCATGATGCATGTACACATGACATTAATGATTTGGAAAATGTGCACATGTGGGTTGTTTGAGGGCAGAGGTCTGTTCACACTAATGACACACATGGTTCACTAACCAATGCCAATGTGAACCATTAACACAGAAATATGTGATCTGAGCAATTGGGAATTGACCACTAAGGCCTGCAATGTGAAATGGCCTTATATGCATTCATTCATTCATTCATTCATTCATCTTCAGTACCTGCTTTAGGTTGATCAGGGTTGTGGTGGACTCCTGGTACCATTGGACTGGTAAAACTTTTCCCCTCCCCAGATGGCATAGCAGTCCTTTGCAGGGCACCATGCACACACACATTCACAATAGCTTAACCAGTCTGCCTAGCTGCATGTTTTTGGACAGTAGGAGGAACCCAGAGAACCTGGAGGAAACCCACGTGAACATGCAGAAAACATGCAAAACACAGCAGAGATACTAACTTGAGCTCAGGATTGAACAGGGGCACTTGAGCTGTTAGGCAGCAGCGCTACCCGCGATGCCACCGTGCCACCTTTATTTATATTATGGTGACTTATTCATCTTCATTATTGAGTGTATTCAGAGTAACTTCAGAATAATGCCACGATATGTAGAAAAATGGGCATTTGATCACTGTTTGCTTTATTATACAGTTCATTGTAACCGTAATTGGATCTCTCCTTTGTTAAGACATCCTTGTCAGAAACAGCTTTTGTACAGCTTTGTACAATGAAATGTGTATAGCAAGCGATCACCTTCTGACTTCAAGCAGAATGGCTCTGCTGATACCTGAAATGTTCACTGTAATCTATGTTGTTATATGTCACAGCAATATGCAAATGGATATGTAAAATGCAGTAATTTTTATTCAAAAACCTTTCTATTAACTGTGCCATTAAAGGTTATAGAAATCAGAGATCTGGCCAACCCTGTACTGACAGTCTCTCCAACAGTGTTCTCTAACATAGCTGTCAGCCTGTCAGTTCAAAAAGCCCTCCTTCTGGATGAACTTTCTATATTGAACTCTAGTCAGCGATCAGAAATGCTGACATCTACAAAGTGAAGACAAGCACAGCAGGAAGTTGAGCCTCAGACTGCAGGAGCATGGAGAAGTGCATTAAACTTTACTGCAAGGAAGTGTTTCTGAGGAGGGATAAATGTGTCAGGTTTCATGAAAGCTCTGTAATATCCAATATCTAGTTTCACAGCCTCCTAAATCATGTAATTATTGTAATAATGTTAATACATCAATACATCAATGTCTGATAAAGATGCTGTAACCCGGGACTATAGTAGTACTGAACGATATGGACAAAATATGCTGAATGAAATAACGTTGCTAAATATTGCAATGATGATGAGAAATACTATAAAATATGACTAATTTTGCTATTTACAACTGGCTGTACAACTGAAAAGAATTGGTGTTGTAAGGCTGTTAGCAAAACAGCCTGCACCTCCTGAACAACATTAAAAAGAAGACTAGGCAAGTCTACTGTTGTTAGATTGCAGTCTGCTCATCAGACATCAGACTTGTTGACATGATCACAGTAAGTAATGTGAACTAGACACACACACACACACACACACACATGTGCGCACCCTGACTGTGTTGCTTTATGATTAGTACAGGCACAACATGAATATCTTACCTCTTTTACTTAATATCTAACATAAATTCGTATAACTAATAAACAATTGAGTGAAACAAAATATATTTATGCATTATTTTATAGCCAACTTGCATTTGCACTTCTTGTTTCAGGGAATTAATTTGAATGGGTAGAGTGGACAAAGTTACAAAATGCTTACATGAGGTTCTGCCACATTCTTCACATAAATAAGGGAAAGCTGAAAACTTTTGTAAAAATTCTGAAGATTGGACTTTGGACAACCCACAGGGGTTATTGTGTCATAAGATATCAGAGCCTATCAGGTTCTGTATGCAAATGCAGGCCAAACAATGTACAGAAGTGTAAACAAAACCACTACAAATAGGAAGCTGAGTAATTCTGAGCAACCACAAAGCACAGCAGCAAGTTACGGAAACCCTAAGAGGTCAGGCATTATTATTTTTTTCTTTCTTGTTTTTTTGTGATCGCGACTTAATTTTCTCATGGTCTCCACATGAGACATGATCTCGACTATTTTTATCACAAGAAAATCTCACGCTTCGTGACTGGTGTTGTATGCACGCTGACGTCTTCGCCATCATAAATTTAACAATTGCCCGTTGTAGAGATGGACTTTATCTCAGTGTAAAGAGAGAGGGCTGTCCCAGAGGAGAACTTCAGAAAAATGGAGACAGCCTCCTTCTCAAGTGTCGGACTCTAATGTGGATGTTGTCCATCACTGACAGTCATAGAGCTATTTCAGCTTGAGTGAGTCCCTGAACAAAATAAAAACGAATTTGTCATCCATGAAGCTGCAGGATTGCGCTAAGCTTTCGCTGCCTCCAGTACAATAAAAACATGTTGTTATGTCGAATACACAGGAAAAATTAAGTCATGATCACGAGAAAACAACTTTCATGTCGATATCACGAGAAAACAACTATTTTGTTATGTCGAGATCGCAAGAAAATTAAGTCATGATCGCAAGAAAACAAGAAAGAAAAAAAATAATCATGCATGGTCTCTTACGGTTTCTGTAGCAAGCGGGATTAAACAGGTATTAAACAAGATTAAATAAAAATCTTTATTTTACCGAGAGGACTGAAAGGATTTATCTGAAAGGAAAACTTTTACAAAAAGTCTCCTAGCTGGCTTCTAGGAATAGCTGCTATTTCCATTTTTAGTGGCTAATGTGATCATCATCTAGTAGTGGAAAAGTTTTGCTACTACCTTCTGTAGCTCACATATAGCTGAATGCTAGAGAATAATATAGTTATATATTCAGACACTGAACTGCATGGAGAAAAATGTCACTGTTCATTCAGTTCTTCAAGGATATAGCATCAGCACAGGAATTTATACAGTGAAATTATTGCAGTAAGAGCTGAACAGTGGCATTCTTTAACATTACATATCTGTGATATTTGCAGGCAAGCCTGTGACAAAGCATTAGCAGTAGTTAGCTTGTGCAGGTTAACTAATGCAAAATTGATCATTTCTCCCAGATGGGTCCTCACTCCCTATAAAATTGGACTACATGGAATATAAAACACTGGATTTTACAATACAGATGGGTGACAAAGCACCAGATGTACTTAGCTGTTTGTTTGGTTGGATGTAATTAGACTGCACATAAAACCTTGCATTTTGTGTACAGAACTGAAGTGTAAATGCCGAAACACACAAACTGCACTTCTCCCTCATAATGTGATGTTTTTGAGGTAGAATCATGCCAAAAGTGGGATGCCAACACAGCAAAAGGGTGGAGAAATGGAAAGTGCTGAGAATGAGAAAGATGTATATGACATGCATGTCAGTGGTCATGCTGCCTGTTATAAACATTATACTGCCCATGTCGTAATGTCTTGTAATGCCTTGTTGTAATGTATGAAGCACTGATCATACAAGTAAGTTAGTGTTAGTGTGTTATGTTGCTACTGGTATGTGTAGGCTTGGGGCCAATTCCATTCTGAATCATGTCCGGGTTTTTTGATGATTTTAGGCAATTTTCTGTGCCCACTACTGCTGTCTAATGATTTTTTTGGGGAACGTCTATGTCAGGCAATTGATTATTTAATACAGAATAAAGGAGGGTTTTTAAAAAAGTTTTTCCTTGAATTAAGATGCCCTACTTGACCCAGTTTCCTCAGTTCCAGTGCTCTATATGCTCACCATTCAGCCGTCAGTAGTATGCTTTTACATGCTTATACTCACTGACTGAATTCAATCTGCAGGTGGAAATTGTGAATGGACCTAATTAAACTGGTCTCAATTGTTGTTGTTTTTTTATTCTGTAATCATGCATAGTGCGCTGAAACTTTTTTTAATGCCTCTTTTATGCAAGGCTTTGTATTGCCTTACATAAAATAAAACAGGAACCTGGGCTTCCTAGAACAAGCGCATTAGTTATCCAGATCATGTGACTTGTGAAAGATTTATGGCCAACACGTAGTGCCAACTCCCAGTGGCAAGCCATTCTTCTCGTTATTGCGAACGTAGAGGTGGACCTACAATGGCCTGCTGACAGACTCTTCAAATTCATTATATAGTTCTCATATTTTTCATGCTCCAGCAGACATATAACAACTAAAGAAAAGACTCTGCAGTTGCTCAACAGCAGGATCTGTGCACTATCTTCCCCTCTAGCTCCTCAGCATATATACACAGCTTGGTGCAGAATTCTCTAACTGTGCAAGGGTCAACAGTGTATATCATAATATGGACCTAATTAAAGATTTGTTTCAGGAAGAACAGCCAGCAAGTTCTCTTTATTCATGCTGCAGTGCAGCTGCAGTGATATTGCACCTGATAGTGGTATTGGAAGCTTTCACCACATCTTCCTTTATCAGTCTGAGTTAATCCTTTGTGCACAACGTAAGTGTGGGAGGCCCTGATTGCTGAGCGAGTCGATTTCAGCTCTGCATACATTATCAAACTATGAGGAGCATGTTGCTTTTTCATCACACAAGGCATATTGTCAGTAGATCTGCTGAGAATGGGTTCGCTTTCAGTTTCCCCCCTCATACATTTCTCCTCTTTTGCCCTCTTTCTTATCTCTTTTCTTTTGTCTGCTGTTGACTAAACAAATGCAGACAGAGGATGAAAGAAAATGAGAGGGATATGAATGTACATGGACGGTAAATATCCCCATGAATCTATCTGAAGAGATGCCACAACATTAGTTGCATATGCAATCATGATAGTGTGAGATAAGCAGTGAAAGCTTTCAGTACCTGCTTCTTATGTTGTTTTTGTGTATCAGAATGCGCTGTCATGAAGTACTCAATCAGGAATTATTGCAGATCACAGATCAGTTTTTAATTCTGCCACAAGAGGCTTCAAAATCTCATCAACTATAGCATAACGTATGCATCATGATAATAAAAACTTGTGAGGAAAACATTTGCTCTGACATACAGCCTCAATTATAGAAGATCACATCAGCATTTTTTATGCAACTGCATTTTTATACGCCAAAATCATATCATTGTTTTATTTGGGGTTTTCAGGGAAGTATTTAAGAACTTGCCAAAAGGCCTCAAGGCCACACTTTCCTTAACAGCCAGAGAAAGGTATAAAGTAATCCATCTTCATCTAAAATTTATTTCCAACTACTCTGTGTTCTCACTAACATTGTCTGATGAATACTTAATGTTATAGCAATTCCAAACCATTCCAATTTAGAGGTTTACACAAGAAGTCATTGTTTTCATTAACAAGCAGAGTACAGAAATATAATTTGGGGGGGGGGGGGGGGGGGGGGTGTGGGGGGGGTTGTTGGTTTTAAGTTGTGGTTATGTTTTATTATGCGAAAGAAAACGAAGCCCCAAAAAAACAACAGGGGAGATTGAAAAAT
>CM075011.1:15423562-15440669 GCA_037576675.1 Pangasius sanitwongsei | reverse complement strand
TATATATATATATATATATATATATATATATATATATATATATATATATTGCTAATACAGTTTGAAGGGTAACTCATTTAAGCCAACTAGGAAGTACAGGTGCCACAGTCTATATCCTCCTCTTTTATATTTCTATTATATATTATATTTATATTAAATAGTAAATTGTTATACAGGCTTTTAAAGATTTATACAGGAGAGAATACAATTGTGTAAAGAACCTTTATAGACAGTTTTACTTTTTACTTTCTGTGGTGTGATAAATGTCATTCAGCTACTTCTTGAAAGAATGTCAATCCTGAAAATATTTATAAATTATATATAAATTGTACTTTTTTTGGTGAAATGTTAATATTTATTACAGTTTAATGTCTCTAATCTGCTCAAAAGAAATTTATATTCCATTTTTCTTTTTTGGCACATGTAGGGAAAAAAACGGGGGGGGGGGTATTTTACTTATTGCATCCACAGATACACTTTTATTTATTTTCTATTTATTTCATTTTGGTATTAGATTTCATTGTAGAAAATGTATTTAATTCTGGCCCAACACCTTTTTTGCATTAATGAGTCCCCTGTCTGTATGTGTTTTTAGTGAAATGCAAGAATGGTAATATATTTCAAAGCATCCGTAAGGAAACCATCCTCTGTCTCTTTCTCTAATGGCAGTAGTTACTGAGTGCATGTGGTTTTTAGTGCATCAAATAGATAGGTAAAATTTGATACCGAGCTATGCACTGCACACTTTAAAGCATAAATCTACATTGCTGCAATACCTACGGAGTGATACTGTTTACATCCCCACCACCCCATGTGGTTAAGTAAGACAGCATCCTTTTTTCAGAAATTGCTTTTTTTTTTAAGCTTTTAAAGCAGTTCATCTAATTTAGCACATGGGAGGGGTTGCTACAGAAACTATTTGACTGGGAGTCAATCTCTACATGGAGAGAAAAGACAAGGTGTAAGCAACTAGATAAAAATACTTCAAAGGTAAAATTGGATGATGAAGAAGGTCTGAAATATTTCACCTAATAGGATTACCCTGCTCCAAAAATTATTATTTGCAGCTGTCCCTCCTACACGGTAGTTAGCCGTTCTGCAAATTCAGAAAGAATGGAGGTTCAAATGAGGTGGTTCTGTGGCTGAGCTTCAAGACTGAGCTTCATCTTTCTTTAACATTATGCAAATGCATTCTTAATCCATGACAGCTTATCCCAGCCAATGAGGTCAGTGCCTTTGCATCTAAGGGTAAGATTTCCACTCTACCAGTAGCTTTTTACATGATTCTCCACAGAATATTCCATTACTGCCTCCCCCTCAATGGGACGTAATTTCTTTCTGGCAGTTAAGAGCTCATTAAGTCTCGTAAATGGGAGGGGGGAGGCTGGGGGTGATTTCAAGTCTCCTCCAGGTCTGCGAGGACTTTGAATGACACACACTACTCTCCGTTACCTGCATATTGCAGGTATGGCTAATTGATTCTGAGTCAGACATTTCACAATAGCCAGATGAGCAAAGTAGGAGAGGGATATCCAGCTATGAGATTCAGGGCTATCATGCAAGAGATACAGAACTGAATATGAATGGTAAAGCATTGAAACATGGAGAGCATAATGAGAACAAAATCATCCTAACATTTACTTCTAAGTGATACTTTGGAAAAATTGGGTATAAATGGATTAAGTTAACTGACATAACGATCATAGGAATTAGATCAGATAGCTTATTAGGAGGAAATTTGAAGAGAAAGGTGCTGTGAATATAGAATGAGAGGCTGCTAATATACATACCTCTTTCATACAAACGTGAAATACCACCATCTTGTCACGCTGATCAAGTGGCCAAACACTCTCTTTACAGAAGGCTTGTTTATTTCATTATCTGTTCCAAAGACTAAGTGCATATGCAACTGACCTCTAAGGCTGGATAGAAGATTACACAGCATTTAAAGGTCTCCAAATGGCTAGCTAAAGACAGAATGGTAGCCTCAATTTAGCTCAATTCACCATTTCCTCAATATGTATTATCTCTCTCAACTTCATTAATGTGACCTATCCGTTAGGGGGCTATTTGACTTTAAGAGTAATACGTAAATGAAAAGGCTTACTGTGGGAAATAGCTTAGTGGACAGTCTGACTGGATGGTATTTCCTAAGTTCTAAATTGTATAATACTTGGAAGCAACACTGGCAAGTAGAAAAAATTATACAGGCAGGAAGTTGATTTGATTTTGAATTAAGAATATTATCCCAGCATTCACAATTCCATTTTCAGTCATGCACAGTGTTTAAAAGTAACGCAGAGAGCACGAAGTTCGTTTTGAATAGCCCAGTCAGGTTGGCCGATTTTGTACAACATTACAACTGGCTGTGCTCTTTAGGGGTCGTAAACAACTTTAGAGACTAAAATTTTAGTCAGTATTTCCGGTGCCTTTCTACTTTTTGCTATTTTGACCAGGTCAAACAATTCAGCAAATTCCCAAACTCACAGAAAGCCCTTTCACAATATCAATTAGGTCAGACAGGTTCCATGTACTGAGCTGAGCTTTATAGGCAACTCTGGATTAAATCACTGATATGTATGTATGTATGTATGTATGAAGCTCAATTTGACATTCCTAGGATTCATAAACCAGAAATTGCCTTACTAGCATTGAACATATTATTAAGTAATTGCCTCCTAACTGCAGAAATGCCATTTAAACGTTTTAATTGTACTGAACTTGAAGAATTTTTAAACATGTGAACAATTTCAACAGGTTGTTTTGATGAAGGACAAGCAACAGAAAAAGATGAGAGATTTATAAACTATTGGTCCTGTGCAAGGTCACAGTCTTATCACCAGCCATCCAATACACGTTCCACATTCTGTCTAAGTGTGTATCCTGGCACATAACACTCAAACAGAAGGAAAGAATGTTGCCATTTCTACAGGCATATAACAAGATAAATCATGTACATGTCACATCTCAGAATGACACATTGCACTTTTTAAATCAGACCCACTTTCTGACATGCAGGACAGGAGTAAGAATGCCTGAGGTTGCCAAATCTGCAAATGGCCAAATGTGTGTGACTTGTTCGACTTGTTTACTGACCAGCAAAATCATCACAATTTCAAACATCAAGTAAAAAACACTAAAATAGGCACCCATGAATACAACGTGAATCACACACTCAGTCAGGGGAATTGCTCCCTGGACAAAAAAAAAAAAAAGTTGCATGTGTTAATAGGCCTCCCCTCACTTTAATAACAGCAACATTCCTGTCAGAAAACCTGCTGGTCCAAATAAAATAGGCTAACATATCCCTGTGTTCCATCATACAGAGTGTCCCTGATGTATTCTGCTTGGACATGAAGCACAACAGCAACCTCAAAGCCTGATCAACAACTAATGATGCTAAGTTACATTCATCCAGATGTGAAACTTGTTGACACTGTACAATAAGTTTTGACAGATTTTTCTGAACAGGGAGCTAGTAAAATATATAGAGTTGGGACAGCTACCTCCTGAGCATTGAGATCGATAAAACAGTCTAAAAGGTATACAATTCACTTAATTACATTCACGTCATATATTAGAGTATAATAGATATAGACATGTGAAGCTCCACCAAACCAAGGACACTTGGTTGCAAGTGTGTAATTTCCACAAGTTCCTTCCAACATTTACTTTGTTCACATACAGGATCATTCATTTATCTTCGCATTCATCATCACAGGGGCAACTTTAGTTGTAGCTGATCCTACAATAAGCATGAGGTAGGGAGGTAGGAGGAAACCAGAGAGCAGAGGGAAGTCATGCAGACACTGGTAAAACATGCAAAACTCCACATGGACAGTAACCCAAGCTCAGGATTTAACTGGAGACCCTGGAGCTGTGAGGAAACAATGTTACCTGCCGTGCCGCCTTGGAGATATGCTGTACTGTATGCTGTACTGTATGTTATATTTAAGAAGCCATTGCGTGATATTGACAGTGCTCCTTAACTGTCTGCAATAATCAGTGCTTCTTTATATCAAAAAAATTAGGGTTTGGTATCTTTTTATAGCTAGTTTCATCATCAGATAAATTTTACTCTTGAAAAAGAGTAGAAGCCCAGTTTCTAACTAAGAAAAAAGCTACTTTTGAGCAAAGCATGAAACCTCTTTCATGGAGCATGTCACATTATCCTTTGATGTACCTTTGATGAGCACTGTAGATTTCACCAAAACAGATTTCAACACCTACACTAGATACACACACATACGCGCACACACTTAATAAGCCGGGAGGTACAGTGAAAACTGTTAATCGCTCACATAGATGGCTCAGCTTATGAATTTTAATTCCATAATTACAACTTAATTAATGCACCGGCCTTGTGTCTACAAGAGTGCAAGCATGGTACACGGCAATAATAAATCAATCACACAGCACAATGGGAGCATAATTTCATTATGATGACCTCTCTTGGCAAACAGTTGTGTATGCACAGGGGATTGGTTGGCAAGTCCATTTCCAAACCTGTCCCCATAATTATGTTCACATGCATCATTAAGGTCCTGTCTTTTTTCCTAATAGATTACAATACTGTGTAAATGTGACAAGCCCTGGTTTTGTGCCAACTTCACTCTGATACACTATTTGAATGATGTGTACAACAGAAAAAGGTTATCACTGATTAGTGAGAATGCGTTTTAAAAACTAAGAAAGGAATAAAGAAGAGATTTTAGAGTTTTTGTTAGTAGAGCAAGATACCAAACTACATAGTTCAACCATTAAACTCCCAGGATCCATTGGCTTATATTCCTACATATCTGTCCTATTAGATTTAGTTACTAAACACTTAGTTACTAAATAATTCACTGTCAATATTGAATAATATGCTTCAAGATTAGGAACGATAATCTGGGATTTAAAAGACTTTTTTTGTTAGTACCATCCGGACAACTGTAGAAATGCCACCTATACTTATCTCTTGCTGGTAAAATGGCAAAAAAAATAAAAAAAATACAAGCACATATTGCAGATGAGCTAAGTTTGCATTTAACATATGAGGCAGAGGGTTTTCATCTCCTTTTATTGGTTTCAGGGAATGCACGCTGCATGAAGCTGCAGCTTTTCAGACATGCCCTTAAAGAAGGGCCTATGCATCACTCTAAAGTGTCTGACCTAATTTACAGCTTCCCTCTGCTAAAACAACAAATGTTCTATCAACTCCCAGTCACCTCTTTGCATTTATTCAGTTTCTACAATCCCTTGTGTCATCACTGTTCACTATCCAGCAAGTACAGACAATGTCGCCTACCATCAGATTCAAACCCAAACTACACCTGACAGTTGCTCTAAGGACACTGACTCTGAAAGAAATTCTTCTGCCTGAAGCAAACTGAAGCCTAATAATCAATTTCTAATGAAACCATATCAACTCAATGTGACATGATATTACAGCCATTCTGGAGCTGCTAATTTGACACTATGGCAGATAGCAAAGATATCCTGAACTTGTATGAACATATACAGTATACTCAGTAACTGCTTCACATACCAGTTTCACGACTTATCTGGACAAAGGCCTCGACACCGCTCTCGCCATAGTTGCCCTCTGAGGCCAGTGTGGAGACGTAGTTCCATCCCATGGCCATGACAATGTCCAGCATAGCCTGGGCTTGGTAAGAGTCAGGCGGCACCACACGAGAGAAGAAGTCATAGCGGGTGTTATCACTCAGCTCTGGGGCAGTAGATGCATAGCTGATCTGAGGAATCTGTGAAGAAGTAAGACAGAGTTGTTAGAAGTCTCAGTAACTTTGTAGGAAAGGTAGTGTTGGTACTCCAGTGCCAAAACCATAATGAAGCTTTACCAAGCCAAACTGAGAGATCTATATCAAATACCAATATTATGGGACCTACTGCTGCATTAGGAAACCAATACTTGCTGTCCTGTAGATAAAAATCAATACTAATACTAAACTGCCCACTGTGTGAATGTTTGTGGATGTCTGAACTTGAATCCATCAGATACGTATAACATAACAACATCATGTAAGTGAGAAGAGAGATGCAGGAGGTGGGGGGCTCTGGTGTGTACTCAGGCAGGGTGGATAATGGCTCTTTGGAGGCAATTGATGGCCTGATTGATTTCTCTTCAGCCAAAAGGCCAGGCTGTCGGCCAGAGCCCCAGAGGCTGAGCTCATCGGCATTCGGTGAGAGACAGAGATGCTCAGAGAGCCTGCCAGCCATACAAATGACACTCGCTGCTGGTCGCACAGGTACAGCAGTAGTCTCTCAGCCTCAACTATAAATTGCAAGCTTTTGAATATAGATGCCAGAGATCAGCCTGTGAACTGTCAACCGTGTGTGCATAGATCTGTGTGTGAATTTGAGGTAGGAATGGAAGGTGCTGGCATGTAGCGGAGAAGGTTGAGTTCTCTTGAAGATGTTGCAAATGAGATGTGCCAAGATTAGACTTGACATAAACAGAACTTTCATTCAAATAGAAGTCAATGGGATAAGGTCATTTAACAGGTGGGGAGAAAAAAATGTATACATTCATTGTAGCCTAAATCGGAAATGTTTGGTTCAATGGAAAATACACATGTAGTTTTCCATGCAAAGAAACACTAATTTGTATTGGTAGAAATGAATCGGTACTCACTGACAGTAACTGGCAAACATCCTGTCAGGCTTCATAAATTATTTCTTATCTAAAAAAGGATGTCTAAGCTTGAGTGAGTGATCATTGAAATCTCAATTTGCATTATTTTGCTACATCTCAAGGACATTATAGCACACTTAGAGTCAAGAATATCAGTGGTAAGTAAACCCTACATGCAAAGTAAGGCCAACAGTTTGCCAACAGTTCCAAACATACTGTATATGGCCCACTTACAATACAGGCTAATCACAATACATCATGATGGGCTAATTACAGCAGCACAGAATATGCTGTGAAAAATTGGCTCATTATTAGCATAAGGAAACCACCTGACTGTAGTTTTGCTACTACAGGACTGCAGTGGATACAGGTGCTAAATCATGCACTAATTCTGTAGTGCTACCATGGCCATCCAGATGTCTTCATTCTGGGTGGTAGACAGATAATGGGGACACTGGGAAAGGTAGGAAAGATCCTTTAGGTTCTTACATATAACTTACAATGTGAAGTTCAGGTCATGGTACATATAACCCATTAAACCTTTATATACTTACATAACTTTATAGCCATCACAGCAAGTTTGAGTCTGTTTTAAAAACTAAGCTGCTTGAACTTAAAGCATGTCCTCACTGTCTAAGCATTTGTTTACATGCTGGCATCTCTTTTGTCTTAACTCAAATGCTCACAGTTCTTTGTGTTTGTCCCCATAATGGAGCCGTCAGATGTAGATAAGCAACTCAATACTGATAGATTACATTAAGACACTACTAATTAACCACCCAGGCAACCTTTATTTAAAAGACTACCTCCGAGAGGCATGCACACAAACATCTTTCAGTATGTTATAACCCCCCCCCCAAACACCCCTCTTCATTAAAAACCTAAGAGCGATATGGTTAAATTAAAAAAAAAAAATCAATATTGACAGACCAAATTAATACAAAATTCTAAAAAAAAAAAACTGTAATGATAATTCTTTACAAATATTTTATATAGGATAGAGCAATATAGATGCCTTCTAGGAATAGAGGAGTAGCACACAGTGGGTAAACACGTTGCTCTGCCATTATGTAGCTAGAATCTGCTTGTAATATATTAGTGTGCTTTTTTATAGCACATAATTTAAAAAATCAGCTACTGATGTAGTGATGCCATTCATGCAGCAGCATCAAATGTGACCCTGTCCCAGGAGGTACAACCTGATTCCTGTCATGGCTGTTCCTGCTTTGGTCCACCTTAATCTTGTCTGTGATGTCAGTAATCTCTGTGTATAATTAGTCCTGTTTGTACCATTGCCTGTGTTTCCAGTATTTACCAGTAGGCTTAGCTGTGTTCCCAGTTTCTCTTGTTTCCTGTTTCTTCATGTTCAAGCCTGATCTTTTTTCTTTTACTTGTTGGCCAGTTTTATTTTTTTATTAATATATTATTTTTTAGTTATTTGTATTACACTGTGTTTTGACAGTGTGTAATAAAAATAAACAGTGTTTGAGCCCATTCAGAGTTTTGAGCCCATTCTGTTTGTTAAGACAACAGAAAAAGCCCTAATAAGCATATGTCAGGTTTGAGTCCAACCAACTCTGCCTTCTAGGTGTTGCAGCTATTTCCTTGGAAACCTTTTTCTTCCACAGCTGCTGCTTCAGTGTCCAATACTCAGGACTGGCTTGGATAAAGTGTAGAAAAATCAAATGAGATGTGTCTTTAGCACGTATGGGATAAAGTGTGGAAAAACCAAGTGACGTGTTTCTTCTGGACACAGGCCTTGTTCTCTCAATGAAAAACACTGAATGTGGTGAATCATTTAGGTCATTTCAACCTTCAATAATTAATTATGACAGAAACGGAGCCATCGCCACCAGAATGAATTACTTATTGCCCCGATCTCTCTACAGTTTTGTAAGAAATTCTCATTCAGCCTGGTACTGCACTTCTCAAACACACTGCATGTGTGAACTGCCGCTGGTGTGCCATTTTCAACTTCACACCTCCATCTGAAAGCATGTGCACTCCGGAGGCTACTGTCTGAGCTGAAGTGTGGAACCATGCATTTGGTGCTATCTGTGTCTCTCACCTCCAATTCATATGGGAAACTTTGCACCTGCATTAGGCGTCTGAGATAATTTTAGATGTTTTGCGGGTGTCTTGGGGAAAAAAAAAAAGTGACGTACATAGTGATGTAAGTGGCATTTGCAGATGGAGCAAATATATCTGCTTACATCCTGTTTGAGGAGATAACACTGCACTTCATGATAAATGTAATTCATGCTGGTTTTTAAGATTGAGCAAATCCATTTACTGACACATTCAGACCTCATAAAACATAAACCCAAGCAGATAAAATAAGTAATGGCAGAGAGAATACCTAGCCCTAGTCCTAGTCCTCATTATTGTTGGCATTTACCTCTAAACCGGAAAAATGTTCCATGGAGGTATAAACTAATTATAAAGTGTTTTCTCTTCACACATTTAGACTCTCACTAATACTGTTAGCAAATGCAGTAATCCCAAAATTGTTGCTTGTTCTCTGTTTTTACTGAGGTCCACTTTTTCCTGTTCATTAATTCTCAGTGGAGAGCCCCTTTAACATCTATTCTGCAGTAAGACTCACCAGGGCATCAGAGAGATAGAAGGTTTGAAGTCCTATATATTCCACTCTTATGTGGTCATCAGACGAGCGATTCCCTGGTACTGACCAAAGAAAAAAAACAACCTCCTAGGCCACATGTCTCCTTCTCCCACCCCAGCCAAGTCAGGCCTTTCAGTAGGTGTTTCACATTTGAAGTTCTTCTAATCAGCAACACAATAATCCAGTTACAGTAAGCTGCTTTTGCCAACTCCATGTTCCCTCCTGCAGGGCACGGCCAAGGTAAATTTCAAAGTGTCACAGCTTGGGGAGTCGAATAATTATTTCTCTAATTTAAACATCAAAAAGACTACTGAAAATAATCACATCAAAGAATTGGAGTGCAATTGGTTGATTGGTAGACATACTAATAATGCTAACCCAAATGAGGGAATGCGTTTTAAGATAGTGATAATTAGCCAAAGGCCTGAAGGATCAGTATATTTCACTGAAATTCTGTCAGCAGGAAGGAACAAACAAGATTTGCCTCTTTTTTTTTTTTTTTTTTCTCAAAGGCGAGGCTGGCGATTTAGAGATGGCATTAGCATAAGTCTCCCTGGCGGGCACAACAGAAAGATATCTGCCAAGCCAAACTTTTTTTTTTTTTTTTGGTTGTCTGCAATAGACTGTATGCTGTGAACTCTGATGCAAGAGCCACAAAATGGTTCTTCATGGCTCTTAGCTGGAAAAGCACAGAGAATGGTGACATGGTATCTCACTAGATGAGTTACAGGCTATCAATTCTCTTATTTCAATAATTCAAACATAATTTCAAGGGTTACATTTACATGGGAACAAAGATTTCTTACTGCAGACTAAAAAAATGTTTGGATATCCCCATAGCTTTAAGGAATTACATGAAATCATTTTTTTTCTTCATTACAATGTTCATACAGTATATGTATTACTAATACATAGTGTTTAGTATATCATATATGATATGTTATATAAAATATCATATATGCATAGTATTTAGTATGCATAGTATGTAATTTATCAGTCCTAATGGTGACATGATTTCTGTGTGCATGTCTATTTCTAAGACTGTAAAGCTCACTCTCTTTTGTGCTTAATATGAATATGAAGTCACTTCTCTGCTTTGTTTGGTTTGGCACCTCTACTACGTTTCTACTTTGTTTGGAAGAAATGAACATCTCTACTTTGTTTGGAAGAAATGAACTGTCCATTCCTGGCATGTACAGTGTGTCGGCTCACACAACCAAGCACTGACTAATTACTCTAGATAGTCTTAATCATGGGGAACAACATGGGTACATGTATAATTGGCAAGGCCAGAGAACAAAGCCCCAAGACAGCTGAGTGACAGACTATATCATTAGGGTGAGAAAGTGCTGATGCCTAAAGAAAACCCAAAGGACTATTCCTTACAGTGCTGTTTGAGTCTCTAACTGCTAAACCAGTAGGTGGCATACATTGCAGAGAGATATGACTCATTACAGACAAACCTTATGTGACTTTCATATTGCTTTTAATTACAACTGTGATAAGGTGAAATCCTCCATTGGGATTCTAGCATATGCAGCCTGTGTTGACTCAGTGCACTGTTCAGGTGTTAATCGCACTTATTACTGGCACCCCAATGTTTCAACCACAAGAATATTCCACTAAATATCCCTCTATGCACTATACATATATCGCTTCTGCAGTCAGTGAATGGAACAACTCAGTGTAGAGAAACCACGGTAAAGCACTTTGTCACACCAGAAGTCCACTCAATGTGATCTAATGCCCCCTACCTTTAGATGCCTAATGGAGGAGGATTTATGTTAGACATCTTGGCCTGAACAAATATTTTTTGTGCTAGTCAATGGCTCTCTGGCTCCCTTTAAGACAGACATTTATCTAACCTACACACTTGAAAACTATTTTGCTTCTCCATCTTCAATCACTTTCTAATTATCAGTATAGGGGACCCCCGCTGCTACCTATACATCATGAGGAAAATCTGTGCACTTCTACTAGCCCACAGTATTTCCACAAGATATGAGGGTCAGAGTCAACTGGAAACTTGAATGGCAACTAAAGCATTGTATTCAAGCATCATCTTCACATTCTTTTCTTCACATTATGCAAGCCATAAATAACATACAAAAAAGCAAATGCACAGTATGTTTTATGCTTTAATGCCATAACACACACACACAAAAAAACCTGAGATAACAATGAGCTTGGTACATTAACGACAAAAGAGGCACAGTGAACCTCATGCTTAGCTAGGCAGACACTTGTGATATTTGGCTGGCATTTACACGTAGCCCCTGGATAAGGAAGAAAAGCACAACAGAGAAAGGAAGAAAGAAGACAACAATTAAGGTAACTATTAACCCTGCTGCCGCCGTCAAATTCACACAGGGTTATGTAAGATGCGTAGGGCATGAGACAGTGCCATCCATCACCAGCCTGCAAATTATCACCATATTCTTACACATTTGTGTGTTTGTTAAAAAAGCAAAGTAAAAAGATTACATCTTCCTGTGCTACATATTAAGGGAAAAGTCTACAGTTTAAAAAAGGTCCACTGATAACGAACAAATCACTTTAATAACTCTGGCATTCATTCAACTTGCACAAAGAGCACAGCACACCCTCATGTTTATGCCCAAGTGACAAATGTGAACATTAATGAAAAAATGATGAGGGGAAGAAGCATAAATGCAATACGTGTTTTCAGAAACAGAAGTCTAAACAGCAGAGGATGCTGTGGGATTTATCTTTAAACAGAAGCCACATTATAGTACAGCATGGAAATATTCTGCTTCGTAATTAAGCTACTTTATAAAACACTTCCTGAAAACTTTAATTTGTAATTGTAGATATATTCTGTCCATCTATACATGTTATAAAACAGGTCCTCCTTAGCCTTAGCCTCCTTAGGTCAAAGCAGTTGGTGTAGTTGGTGACAGACACATCATACACCATGCAGCTGTTGATTTTCTGGTGTTTCTACAACAAATTCAGCCTCCACACACACACATTCACACACAGACATACACATTTTCACAGTGAGCCTAAGTGACATCCTGATTTGATCTGTACCTGAGAGGGCATCTAGTTGTCCATATGCCTGAGTGTTATTCTTGATAGACGGGCATAATGGAATCAGAGAATGGAGAAATGAGACAAGACGGAAAATGTCACAGTTAATCAGCGTATCACTGAGTGAGTGAAGTGTGCTGTCCTCTGGGGATAGCTTGTCACCCAATGACCAATCGTATTAAAAAAAAAAGTCAAGCTATAAAAAACACGATAACTTCATGTCAGAAATAGATGATTCAATTAGGGATTAATAAATAGGTTTCATTAGCATCGAGTGAATTAATATTAGAAACTGTCAGATGCCTCATTTACTAAGCACAAGTATCTTGTGACATTATGAGCCAAAAAGAAGACTTTTTTTGTCACTGAACACAGCACAATCACTCAAAGCTTCAAAACATGATTCCAGAATTCAAATGAAACTGAGGAAGAAAGAAATAGCTTCATGCATTGCAATGCAAATTATTACAACACTTTTGTTAAGATTTTAGAGGTGTGTGTGTCACCTCCTCTATGTTCCTCCATGAGCTACACCTACCCTGAGTCTACATTGCAATCACTCATTCTATTTCACACCTCCAATTACCTCTACCAGTTACCTGTATCTGTATCTGTATCTCTTTAGTGCTCAAATTATTTGAACGATTAACTGTATTTGGATTCAAAACAGAAGTGGGTGTGGTCTAGACTGGAAGGGTTTTGTTTATGAACCCTACCATTATGTCCATGGACACACTAAAAATAAATAAACAAACTGCAGGAAAAAGAATTAATTTTTTTGGTTCGCAAATTATAATGACGAGCAACAAAATTTTATTCAACTGCTGAACTTGAAAAGTTCCCAGCTACTTCACTCGAGTCCATGATCAGTCTCAATCAGCCACCCTGTGGTACTTTCTAGAAAGTGTTCTATCTATTGTGACTGAGTAAGCTAGGGAACTCTCTTTGAAAACAACAATGCCTTTCCCACATTAAAAAAAAAGACTGTTGTTTAGAGTTGGCAACAATGAGCCACCTAATAATAATTTATCAGATTTACTTCAGTTTGTTACATTCCAGAAAGATCAGTTGATGACAATGACACTGACAACAGAGCAAACATATTCATAAACAAAAGTTGTCTTTGTACCACAAGCTTCATTAAATTAAACTCAACTTTATTGTCATTGCACAGAGCCAATGAAATGCAGTCTTTCACACATCCCAGCTTGCTAGGAAGCTGGGGTCAGAGCACAGGGTCAGCCATGATACAGCACCCCTGGAGCACAAGTGGGTAAGGGCCTTGCCCAAGCGCCCAACAGCAGCAGCAGCTTGACAGTGCTAGTGCTTGAACCCCCAACCTTCCCATCAGTAACCCAGAGCCTTAACCATTCAGCCACCACTGCCCATGCGAATGCCTCCAGTGAGTATGAAATTTGAAAGTATGAAAGTATTTTCAAATTCCATACTCAAACTAAAGAAAACTCTCCCACTAACGTAACTCTTATGCTGCATCCTGTGGGATTCCTGCTCCAATGCGCATCTTTAGTCTCAACCAGATGCCCTGTGAACCTTTTTACACTTACTGTTTGCATCAGTCTCTGTATTAATTTAAATGTTATTATTATTAAATTAGATTGAATATCTGTTCAAGCTGAATAATATATTCATATTACCGTTTATTGTACAGGTAACTTCTCTTCTGCCATGGTGAGTGTATTTTTTACATTCTAGTATTTTTAGTTGCTAGTTGCTCAAGCCGACGCTGACATTTTGAATTGGTTTTGTCTCATTAGCATTGCTAGTCATATTAGCCACCACTCACCAAACTGTTCATGAGTTTACTCTGCAAACTTGCACTGTGTTGTTGCCTTTCACTTGGCACATTCGGCAAAGGACTGAGAGATGAGTGACATTGTGAACAATGGAGCAGATCATAGCTAACTCGTGGACAGTGCTGGAGTGATTGATAATAAGGATAACAAGCTAACTAGGGAACTCAAGCTAGTAAACATGGCTAGAATGTTCCAAATGGCACCAAAAGTATGAAGTACACTTACAGGAGCAGTGGAGAGATGAAAGGGGATGACAGGTCTACCGAAAGAGAAACGAAAGGGAAACAATGAGAGTGGCGTTTATATCATATACTGTGTTATACGATTAATTTGTGACTTTGTTAAAGGTTTCGGCATGTCTATACATGCGCACAGGAAGCTATCCAGGTGATATTCACCATGGTGGAAGGGTGAAATAGAACTCCTTTCCAAAATATTTTTGTGTTCATTTTGCTTTATTGGTTGGTCTTGTTACAGTATCGCTTACATTTCATTTGTAAAATTTTTGAATTCCATAAATTTTGTAAATAACTTGTAAAATAGGGGTACAGTTGCAGAATACAATCTTGTAATCTGTCTCATTCCTTTCACAAAACTGACTTTATTATTTTACTGTCAGTCAGCCTCCCCAGCCTCAGAAGGGAGAGTCACAAATATGTTTGGATGCTTTTAAGAAGCATACTGTTTGCTACGGTTGTGCCTCATTAGGTTTGGCCATAGCTGTTGCCCATGTAATGGAGCCCCCTGGTGTGGTAATTGCTGGATTCCAGCCAGAACTGTCCAAGCCATCTGATGCTCCTATGCTTCAGTGCAGGTGCTGCCAATTGTGTCTAACTGTGGCTATCAAACCGTGGTGTGCTTTAAGCCCACCTGCCGTCAGGAAAGCACAACTGAGTGCATAATCATAATGCTGCACAAATTGAATGTTTGCCTTAGGATTTCTGTTGACTATGATCTAGAATTAGAGCACGACATATTGCAAAGTTATGCTCCGCTAATCCAGCATCTCTGTCAATTCCCTGCATCCACTACATGTCAGAAGCGCCAGAACACACTTTCATAAGCGCTCTGACAACGACTATTATCAGCGACTATTCCAGAGCTTGCTGCAATTATTTAGTCGTTACTTAGTCTGGAAATGAGTTGCCACCACATCTCACAATAGTTGTACCTCATTGACACTCGGGCTTGTTTTATCTAAAGTGCAGAAAGGAAAAATGATTTAAGTGTCTCAACAACTTAAGGTTACTTTTGTAAGAGCTCTTGCTCTTTGTCACACAAATGTACTTTTACCTGTCAAGCTCCAGGCTCCCAGTGATAGAAACAATTTTTCACTGCTCACTTGGCACTAGTCAGTGTGGTCTTTTTTACAGTGGTGTAATCTGCTTGTTGTGTTTGCTGAATTACTGCTAAGCTCCAAGCTTGGAGAATCGGTACAACATATGGATTCACATTTAAAACAAGCAGTGTGCCTGCTTCTATCATTCAGTTATTTATATTTCCTAATTAAAATATATTACTAGTAACTTACAAGACAATGTCCGTTTTATACATTGTTTATGCATTGTTTATACAATGTACATGTTCCCACATTTCCAAAAAAGGTCCCATTTCTGATTATAAATAAGTAGCAGGAGATGTTTATGCTAGTTCAGCATGAAAGGGCAGCTACACTAGGCCACCAGTTGGCTTTTGATGCTTGGATCCTGAGGGGGAAAGTCCTTACCGAAATGCAGACTGTCCACAGGTTACAGCTTCTTCAGAATTACTATTTTATAGCAGGAATGTTTCCCTTGCTGCTGAACCAGGTGATCAGCCAGCTTGGTAATGTCCACCAGTGTGTGTGATAAACATAAAAATGAATTATGCACAGAAATGATGTAGAGCAAAGATGCCTTCAAAAATAATGAAATCAAATGCTTCTACATTTTTAAAAAAAATACTATAAAGAACAGTAATAAATGAAACAAAGTCAATATTTGGTGTGATGACCCTTTGCTTTAAAAAAAAAAACAAACAACAATTTGTGCAGTTTTATAAGGAAATTAGCTGTAAGTGTTACTGAGCATCTTGCAGAAGCAGCCACAGTTCTTCTGGAGACTTTGACTTCTTCTGTCACTCTTGCTTCTTATTTTTGTAGCAAAAACCAGCAGCTTTCATTATGTTTTTTTGTCTGAAAAATGGTCCCATGTAATTCTTTACTTTCTTTACTGACATACAAACATTTTCTATGACATGTAATTTTGTGCTGGAAAACTAATGTTTGGAAATCTAAAAAGTTTTAATAAAAGTTTGTGATAAAAAAAATAGGGTGCCTAAGACTTTTGCACGGTACCGTGTATATATGTATATACTCACTGAGCACTTATTAGGAACACCTGTATACCTACTCATTCATGCAATTCATGCATCCATCAGCCAACTGTGTGGCAGCAGTGCAATACATAAAATCATGCAAATAGAGGCCAGCAGTTTCGGCTAATGTTCACATCAACCATGAGAATGGGGGAAAAAAAGGATCTCAGTGATCTTGACCATGGCATGATTGTTGGTGCCAGATGGGCTGGGTTGAGTATTTCTTTATTGCTGATCTCCTGGGATTTTCACACACAACAGTCTCAAGAGTTTACTCAGAATTGTGCAATAAAGAAAAAACATCCAATGAGTGGCAGTTCTGCGAACAGAAAGACCTTCTTGATGAGAGAGGTCAACAGAGAATGGCCAGACAAATTTGAACTGAGAGAAAGGCTATAGTAACTCAGATAACCACCCTGTACAGTTGTGGTGAGCAGAAAAGCATCTCAGAATGCACAACACGTCGATCCTTGAGGTGGATGGACTACCTGAAGTCTGGAGCCCATGTTCTCAAAACTCAAATTCTGAGTTTCCTCCCTGGAGATGCTTTTGCCAGGCCTTCACTGCAGCCACCTTCAGTTGCTGCTTGTTTGTGGGTCTTTCTGCCTTCAGTCTTGTCTTCAG